>JAQGCH010000018.1:0-47337 GCA_034699485.1 Nanhermannia elegantula
GATGCTACTCTTCATGATTCCTTTACCATTAAGGATAAGAAGACGAAAAGCGCGCATGAATGCAATGTTACCAAACAAAGTTTGCCTGTTTCTCATCTCCTCTTTTCTCTCTTTTTCTTACACTTCTTGTGCTCTCCTTTTCGAAACTATTCACTAAAAAAGTTTTATAAGCTAAGATGTACTGTACAATATCTAAACTCTAGTCAACCAATTTGTCGCAATAAACACGAATTTGCAGTTAAGCTCTTTTCGGCGGTCTTCGTCTTCCTCTCTTGAGAATGACAGACACCCTTTAATTTTTTTTGTTTCACGTTTTTTCCGTATTACTATCCAAATGATTAGTGCCTAACGTTAGAAATGTTTTACCCCTATTCTTCTCGATTTTTGTTGAAATGCTCTTTGCGCTCCCCCTCGAGACGTCATCAATTTTAACTTTCAGTATCAGACTCTGCAAAGCTATAATTGCTTTAGGCCTCAAACTTAGAACAATAAATATATTTATGACTAAGACACGAGAATTAATATGAATTTTGTTATTTTTTATTTATTTGGGTTACATTTAAGCGTCTCATTACCTATGATTTAAAAAAGAATTAAATAATATTTATTAAATTGCAATTTTGTTGTGCCTCTAATCCAATTCATGGAAACAATTATAATGGAGAAAATTGTTGCTTTTTTACTGCAAAACATTTCAAGTTTTGTTAGAGAGTTGAGTTCATCTTAAAGAGAATAATAAATAAAATGAAAAAATGGCCAAAAGTTAAGAAGGGGGCAAATGCTGTAATTTTTGCCCTGTGGGCAAATGCCGGCTCCAACAACTCTTACATAATAGCTTTATAGTAGGAAATCGTGCTCAAGCAATCGCAATACAATGGCTCTCATCTCTGAAACACCTGAGGCCATATATGAAGCCATTGCATGAATAGGTCCTCGAGAGAGAACTTTTCAATGGTAATTATAATAGCAGCGAATCTAATGTACATAAGAAGTTGTTTAAAAAAATGAAAATAAAAGGCACTGATTTTTTGTCTGAATATTATAGATAATGATGAGTTCTATTTTGTGCTATCAATTGCAGCAGTCGTTCTACAAGTCATTCGAGACATTTATACGATATATAAATTTTTAACTTTTAAAAAAAAAGTTTTCACATTGACTTATAAATTGAATTGAGTTTGATTTAGACTCTCTCTGCCTTTTATGCTCACAGCTTATACCAAAACTTTTATGCTTTTCTATTGCCTCCAAGCGGACTCTCTCTCTCTGTGGCGCTCTTTCTTCTATTTCTCAAGCTTTACATTTTTGTTTTGAGAGGAACTTCAAGCTTGTGGGGAGTAATAGTATGGGTATAAAAAAGCAGAAATATTCACAAAATATTCATTTCTGCTATTGTGGTGTTTGTTGTGTTGCGTTCACTAAACTAAAAGTATTCAACTTTGAGCTGCAATTTTTGTTAAAAAGCATCAAAAGGAAGGTTTATTTTCTACGATTGAATAGAGAAAATAGAAAATGTGAATTTCCTTTTATGCTTTACTACAATTTTTTAGTGAGTAAGCACTGGCAGTGACTGCAGCCACTCTTTAGCTTTCCATATTATACACTCAATTATTACGTATACATATAATGCATTCCTTAATGATAAAGAGAAAGATAAAACAGTGCACTGTTTCATGTAATGGACTGTTTACATGTCTAAATGATAAATTGTCTTAACCATAACTGAAACAACATTGTTAATGATCACAATAAAAATATTATTAGAACTATAAAATATTTGATAACTGTATGCAAATTTGATTAACAATTTTTTGTTTGTGTATTAATAAGACAGCAACTCAAAGCTAAGCAATAAAAGAAGACAGACAGCAATGACAGCATAAATTGTCATCGATATAACGACACTGTATTTTATATTCAGATATTATCTTCAATGCTTTCATAGATATATCTATTGTTGTGATACTTTGCCAAAAGGGACAACTTATACGAGTTAGAAGTACTTTAAATGCAGGCATAGGAAGGCATTGGAATCACTTTAAAAAATAGCAGGAGATCTAGAAAAAGGCATTACTTGTATTGTAAGGCTAGCGCTTGTGAATTGTGAATGCGATATCAATACTATAGTCCGTAACTTATATAATAGTGACTATATTTTCGACAATAGGTGAGCACATTTTGATGTAGGAATGGGAATGGGCTGTTACTGACAACTGACTATCATAACAATAAAGTATTGACTATTGCATACGGGATAAACTTCTATCTTTCAACCATTGGATCACAGAGACGACTAATGTCTGTAATATCCCTCACTTTGTTATAAAAGGAAACAGATATAGAAAATAAATTGAGAGAAAAACGTTATATGCCTTCTATTTTTGCTTTTCTGCAAATTTTTTTATTTGTTAGTGTTCCGGAAAAATTGAAAGAATTTCAATGAATGGCGACGGGCGAGACCGGCGCTTAATGTTTATTGTTTAATATACTGAATATATCGCACGTTAGTTTGTATTATGCAGTATCAAAACCAGTATAATTTATACATTATAATAGAGAATAAGATAATGAGTGACTTTGCGTGTATGTCATGTCAGAAATTATTTCATTAAATTATACCTTAAAATAATAATCACTTCAAATGGTTGAAAACTGCATTTCATAGCATACACAGCAAGGACGCGATTTTAATAACTGAAGGCAGTTATGTTTTTTGCTTTTTTTCATCGTTTCATTATTATAACCATTAGTACTGTACTAGTGTTGACTGCTTTTCACTCTATATGTTACGAATAAGAGTTTCAATAGAAGTCATCGATTGGCAGAGCAATCAGGGTTTCGGTTCACTTCTAATTAAAGACTATGTTATTAATTAATAGCATCAAAAATATGTTTTCCATTAAAAAAAATTATATTATATAATTGAATGCTAGACATGAGTGGATTTATATTTACCCCATTTTACTGTGTTATTGCTTTAGTGACATTTTCAATTATTTTATTATTCATTTTTCAAATTAAATTTTCTATATTTAGTTCATTCGAGTATAAGGAAGTGAAACCATATTCTAGACTACTGTTAATAATAGATTAAACTTAATAGAGAAACAACAGAGAAAATGATTAATTTTTTGACCAATTCTAAGACTCAAAAGAGCATAACTTGATTGCATTTAATCAAAAGAAATTCCTTTTCTTTTTCATCTCAATAATAGTTCACATTATTATGAGCTATACGTTAGTGCCCTTCAGGCATCCCTGTATTCGACATCAGACTGTGATCACAAGAAGTTACCCAATATTAGATCCAGAAACTTAACTACAAAGAAATGAACTCAAACCGAACGCCTGCCGCTATACGTAAACCTAAATGAAGAAAAACACTTTATAGTTGGTCACGAGTCAAACCCATTTGTGTTGGACGTGACACTCATAACTTGATGCTCTCTATGCCTCAAATTATTTCACTGAAACTACACTAACTTTTATGCGTTTACCTGAGATCGTGGCACCGATTCTCTCATTCCTCAATCCCTAAGTCTGTCTCATTCACTCTCTTCTATCATTCCTAACCTTTCTCTACTCCAACATATATGTGTAGACCAAACAGACTAACTTCTACTCCATTTTGTAACTGAATCTTAAATCAGATTGAAAATAGAGTTACTGTAATGTTTCTCTTGTGGTTATGTTAATGCTATCATATATAAAGGCATTTGTTTTTTAGAATAATATGAATTGAAGCGTCCAAATGGCTGCTGCCGGCAAAAGTTGCTTACAATGTATATGCAATGTTTCACCTCCTATTGCGTTAAAAGTTTTACCAAAAATTTTATAAAATATCAGAGTCATAGGTTTCACTGAGAATAGGTTTAGTTTATAAACTTGGAACAGAGCACATAAAATATATTCTGTTTAGTTATTTTGTATTCTAGTGATGATTTCACTTTTGAGTCATGCCTTTGCCGCAGAAGTGTTTTAGACTAAACTTAAGCTTTGCCTTTCACTCAAATAGCTTTGCCTATTATTTTACAGTAATTTAGACTAAGAATTAAGGCCAGTATTGTCTCTGATTAAAATGATAGCGTTACTCAACTTTAAAAGCACTTTACTATAGATATTGATGTTTAGTTAACTTTATTAAAATAGATTATTTTTAGCCCAAAATAAACTAATGCTTTGATGGCTAACATTTCCTTATGCTATATAAAAAATAGCTTTTTTAATCATCTAAATAAGTAATAATCTTTTAAAAGGTTCATATGATTGGATTCATTGAGTAGTGGCAGTGCTCGCAATTGCCTAAGTTTAAGGCTAAGGCCAATGCACTTGAGATGTAAAACAGGAATGGAGGCTGATATTAATCCAGTTTTCTCTATCCATTTTTCGCTTTCACTGTTCACTAAAATGTATTATCTCCAAGCCAAGGACTTCTTTTGTGTTACATAATATTAACTTACGTCTTGATTCATTTTCATCTCTCACCTCGTGAGCACTGGTTTGTATGACCTCTGGTTCGCTCTCCTTCTCTTTCATATGATGTACAGTACCGCAGCTCTTACCAGTTGATTTCATAACAAATTGCCTCTTAACAGTTAATGCTTTGCCTCACTTTTTAGATTTTTACTGTTTTTCTTGTCATTCATTCCTAACATTTTTTTCTTCTAATATATTCAAGACATTCAATGACGTAATGATATTAAAATTATTGCTTACTCTCACTAATGTATACATTCCTAACATTCTATCATTTCAATTATAGACAATATCCTTATATACTATTCTTATTTTTGCTCTACATTTGTGAAGAGTCAGTCTTTGATTCTTTGATTCTTAGGTTCTATTTCTCAAGTAATGCTGCCCTCATCATAATGTAGTCCCCCTTGAATTTGATGCAATGCAAGCGGAACTGATAGAGTATTGAAGAACACATTTTGGAAAACATTTTTTTATTTTATTTTCGTTCACTATTCTATGCACTATTGCTTGTCTACACTTAAAGCTTTCTTATTTAGTTAAGTATATGCTATAGACTGTAGTGTAGTGACCAATGCTATGAACCTCTGAGCAAATCAGTCAAATATATTTTAAATTAACTTTTCTGAGTTCATTGAAAAATGTGTGAAACTTTTTTCTTATGAGTAAAGATGACAGTAAAGACGGATTATGATTAAAAGATAATAATTATCTGTTTGTCGTTTTTGTGCTGCTATAGAATAATAAAAAATAATCGGTTTGCTGTCAACTTTTAAGGTGATTAGTTGTTTAATTAGCATCACATCACTGTTTAGATAGTGACTGAATACACACATTGCAATAATTTGCTACAATCTGCCAATAAAGGAATGAGTGCTCTGCCCTTTTTGCTGGTTTGATAAGAGAATTGGCACGAAGAAGTACCAGACAATCAGTGGTAATGTACTTAACGTGATTACGAGTAGCTCTTTCTATCTGTTTATATGTTTAACTCTGCGCTATGTGTTTATTTGAGATACTAAATGATTTATATCAGACACAAACTATGACTTTGGCTTTACCACTGTGTCTATCAAGTGATGCTATGATGTGTATTGAAGCATATTTAATATATTATATATAAAAAATGATACTATTTTGCCTCTAAACGCTTTACTACATCCATAGCTTCTTTTTGTTAATCTTAGATTTTTTCATATCAGAAATAATCTCGAGCCCAAGTATAGCATTAACTTGTTTAGAGTAGGCGTTCGTGGCGTTTCATGTTTGACTCAATTGCAATATGCGATACCCTACCAATTTTTTGCATTTTATTTATTTTGATTCTTTTTTCGTTTTAGTTTGACATTTGATGGCCACCCGTCGTCTCTTCGGATATGTGTGAGAGACAGTCCCCCCAAAATAAGTCTTGTCCTGCTATATAAATCTTGATTCAAACTTAAGCTTAAAATACGTCATGAAAACTGAGTGAAACGAAGTAAAGGAAGTAAATAAAGAATAAAAGGTAAAGTAAACTCAAGCTTATTATCAGTGACCTCTGTTCTACAGTTAGAGCCACAGTACTCTGTATGTGCTTCTTAACCAGTCTCTTATTTATTCACTTCCAAACTCAGATATTGTGTTACTTTACCAGTTTCTCAATAGACTTATTTGATTTTGCAATATATGCCGACATTTCTCTAAAGCATTTTCTATTTCTCTGGTTTTGTTACTACAAAATTACTTATTGTTACTTTACTTTACTCTAAATCATAGAATATTTATAATACAAAGATTTTTAAGGAACGACAGCATAAGTTTTTCTCATACATGAGATTTTCTGTACTGTAAGCTTTAAGAATTAGCAGATTGTTGGCTGAATATAACAATTCAGGGATATCTATATATATTCTATTCATATTTATAAGCACTGCAAAAATTGTCATACATTGAAGTACAGAAGCATATATCTAGTGTTATGTACTAAAGTGTATTATTCCTTTTTCAATCTTTTGCTTTGAAACTCTGTCTCATGAATTTTGATGAAAGGGCTCTTCAAATGTAAGTTCAGAACATATTGGAGAGAGAAGAGAGTCGATCAACAAGTTTTATCATTTTAGTTGACACTTGCCTTCAATTTTAGACTTTTTGTTTAGATTTTCTTTATTTTATGAGATCCATGATCTTAAACATAATAACTTAATGGAAATGTGAGGTCTATCTCATCAAACAATATATTAACTAAAATTGCGCTCTTTCTGAGAATGTATAAAAAGTTAGCATAAAATTATTTCCATATTCTCAACAAAACTTGTTCTCTACAGTAAAGTACATTTTATTTTATTAAATAAGAAGGAATGAAAAATTACAGCAATGAATTCCATAATTTATTATTTTGCGGCTTTGCTTTTGTCTGTTTCTTCATTTCACACTATTGTTCGCCAACACAAACGAAATACAAGTTACATAAAAAAGTGTGATTTGTGGCCGCGCTTTTCTCATCGATTCTATTGTATCATCAAATGAACTGAGATCTACAAAAATCCATGATTTTCACTGCTATGCCATGCACTTGAGATTCGGAAAATAGTTGGTATGATATAAAAATATATCGTGGGTGGTATTATAAAAAGATTAAAAGTTCTCAAGGGTGGGGTAGTTTGTTAGGTGTATTGCATTATATTTTATATTATATTCACTATACTCTCTCTTTCTCTCCCTCTCTCATTCTCTGAACTGTCTCTACTTTTATATCGTCTCATTCAATGGCAACTGACTTATAAGTTATAACTCATTTTTCTAGTTATAATAGAATAAATTTATTTTTTATACTTTTTTTGAGTTATAAGTTCTAAGTTTGTGCTGAAGATTGTGCTTTTTTCATGCCTGATATATGTGTAATTTCATTGGAAATTCAATCGCATCTTTGTAACAATGAAACCAAATTTTTGATTCATATTTTGTGAGAATATTTTATGGCCACCCGTATATATCTTTTGAGAAACTGGTACTTCTTCTATTCAATATTATCTAAGTTTCTATATTTTTACTTCACAATAGAGCCAACTTTTTTCTTGTGATTCTCTTTTCTCTATTCTATCAGTAGTTATAATAATGCAAAACAGAATGAATGAGGGAATAAGCAAAACATGTAAATAAAAGTAGAATCCAAAAAAGTCTTCCTTATCGAGACATTTTTCATTTGGTTAAGTAAATGCATTCAATTGAGTGCCACCCTTTTGCTGTCAAATTGATAGCAATGCATATTTTATTGTATTCTGGATTCAAACATTTCATGATATAATTCAGTACTATTTTGGTAATCGCTTAATCGATAAAAAAGATGGCATTAATTCTCATTATTTAAATGCTAATACAGTCTATTTATTTACAATAGACTAACTCATGAGTCAGTTTATCGTTCAATATATCTTTCTCTGGCTCTGAATGAGGCTATATTTTAAGTTAAGAACGGGTCACACACCACAAGCCATGGTTCAAATTAATTGCAAGTGAGCCAAAAAAGCATTACTTCCTTCATATAGACATTTGTGTAAATATCTTATGTAAAGACAATTATATTTTATCACTATATTGTTTGCTATGACTTACAGTATAATCTATTTTGAAATCGCGTATTGTTTTACAATTAATTTAAGGTTAAATCCCTTTTGGTTCTTAAATAGACAGTTGTTAGCTTTGCATAAATCTTTAAATGAAAGACTATCTTAATTTTGTATAATTATTACTTTAAAACCATTAAAGTTTTACTACTATTAACATTTGTAGCAATTAATGCCTGTTTGTAGTTCTTCTTTAATTACAAACTCAAAGCTATTAAACAAGAAGTCGAGACAATCTTTATTTTCAATCGCAAACCGCTTTTTCTGACAATTATTTGTAACAATTTAAAGAGAATTTATCTTCACCGAGAACCTGCGCCACCGGGTATTTACCATTTGGGTCCCAAAGACGCCTTATTATTATGAAAACATGTTTTTTATATTGTAGTCTTTAATGCGGATATTATATAAAAATTTTGCTTTATTATTAATAAGCGATTACGCAGACAGTAGTTTTGAACGAATTCTTTGAAAACAACTTTTAATGTTTCTATAAAAGCAATTTTTGTTATGAAACAAAAAGCGTATTATTAACTAAAATGATTAATTATTATTCTGTCTAAATGTAAAAGCGATCAATTTAATGCTTAAATTATTTATTTAAACAATTTGTTTCTGCATTTTTATCAATACTGCATATCATTTATGTCATGATTAAAATATTTGAAAAATAAATAAACTTTTTGGTTATAAAAAGTTTATGACTAACTTATTTTCTCACATATTCTGGACTCTAGTTGGAGGCATTTGTAAATCGAAACACAAACACGTGCTGTAAAAGAGGCTTCAAAATCAATATTTGAAAAGTGATTAATTGTATAAACAAAGGAATCAATGCATTTAGTTTGAAGAGTCAAAGTTTGACTCTCTTTCTTATTTTCAAACTAAATATTAGTGCGTTGTACTGTTGTACTCAACTACTAATTATGATTACTCAATACTAACGTTATAATTGATTGAAATGTTGAGAAATACCAATCAGAGTTTTAAATTCTTATGGTTATTTCATTTTTCATAAGTTACTCACTCAACTCAATAGCAATAGAATTGTTAGTATTTTGATGTCAGGGGTAAACTTTTTCTTTCTTTGCCTTTCATTACATTAAATATTATTAATTTAATATTTGATTTCGTGATTTCGCAAATAAGTGTCAAGACTTGAGAATTAAAATCCTTGGAATATTTGTTTTCAATTTGAAAGATTGAGTTTTCAATAAAATATCACAATAAGAGACATATTTTTCAATTTCAATAATAATAAAGGACAATATCAATAATAAAGTTTGAGGAAATACTTAGAGAAGTACTGCAGAGAAAATAAACACAATTTTCTTGCTCTTATCGATTTGTTGAGAATAAAATACAATTGAACTGATTATATCGAACAGCTAACTATTCTCTCATATATGCTTATGGGAAAGCCTCTTATCTCAAACGCTATATTATTGGTATCCTGTGATAAAAATTGTATGAACTAAAAAAATCTAAAGCAAAATAAATAAATAAAATATAATCCATTACAAAATTGATATATCGATTATTCTGAGATTTTTGTTACTTGAAGTTTGTTTATAATACTATAAACAAGACGATTAGAAATAATCAGTTTGTGTATCAATAAGTAAGCATTTTCCACATGAATTAACGCTTTCCCTGAAATATGATATTTAACTGATATTAAGATTTTGCTATCGATTCAAATGAAACTTATTCTAATGTGAGAATTATTTTTAAAAATAAAATATACCTTTTAATGATTGAGTGTACGAGTACAGAGCGCTGACCTGCAGATGAATAGGGTATCTAAAGGAACGTTAAACTGCAGTGAAAATAGTTTTGTGTGAATTTTAGCTTCAATGCCATCATTAAATATATTCATTTTTAGAAATTTGAAACAAGACTATCATCAAAATATCTTTAAAATGATTTCATTATATATGTGGTGAGATTATTATCAACAACTTCTTTTAAATTAATATATACTCATTTTAGTGTGCCATACAAAAGTTTGATTAATAATAATACACGCATACAAAAAGTTATAAGAGTAATAATGGCTAAAAGGCCTTACAAATTGATGATTTGGGCAAATAATCGTTACATTAGATTTTACGTTAGACTTTTTTCGATTGATTTATGAGTAGAAATAATTTGGTTTTGTTTTTTTCGGAGTCAATCAGAGATATTAATAGTATTTTTTATTTGCTATACCTCATTGTCACATATGCTTTAACTGCATTTATGTGACAAACATAAAGAATGGAATGGAATGCGATCTTTTCATGTGGTCGACCAGAAAAACACCTTCACTTATTGAATGAGATTTTTGATAGTATTAGTTTTTGCAAATGGTATTTGCTGTAGAACAGCACTGATAAAGAGAGAAAGTCAATAGGAGTATAACATATAAGGGATAAGTTATTTCATAATCTTGACAGACAGACAAGTTATTCGCTTAAAGCTATCGCTATTTAAAGGCGATTCCAAGACTGGAAGCCATAATGCGAAAATAGCAGCAAAAGCCGCTTTCCCTAAACTCATTTTATATGATTGTGATAGTGATAGAGATGTGTGATATAAGGTTAGTATCCAATCTTTAATACATCAAACACTTTAATCTGCTCTCTGTCTCAATCCCTAAATAGCAACAAAACCAATAACGGAATTCGATGTGTTTTCAGTTGTGTCCAAACACTAGCGATATTGAACTCGTTATAAAGTGTTAGCCTAAACTTCTAAACTGTTAGACTCCCACCCAATCCATCAAATGAATAGTATTGAATCTAAATCTCCCATTTTTTCTATCACTTTTATTCCCCTATCATCTCATTTCCTATCCTCTCATTGAAGAGTTGATGTATTCGCGAACAAAAACCCAGTCGTTATGCAGTATCAAAATTACAGCGACAGAAAAATGTTAAGCCCTGTCTCATTCGCCAGTTATATATGCGAAACTACTTTGAAAGTATCATCGAAGCTATGATTCATTCATGCATTATACTTGAGCTCTGATATATCTAAGTGTTTGTCTACTTTATTCATTGTAAGCATGGAAAAGCCAATACAGCCTCACGCGACTGTTTCGTCAACTCATGGCATCTATAATTTTAATTGATTAAACGTGTCTCTTATTCACCTCTCAATATTGATCTCAAATCGTTTGCTTAGCTTAAAGTGCATTCAATTTGGTCACAGTTTTAGCTATTATTCCAGATCTCTATTTCCAATTGTATTATATCTAAAGAGATATTTTGCACTTTTATAAAAGCGATAATCGCTTAGATTTATTGATGATAGCCTTACACTATAAACACATAGTATTTTTGCCTAACTTTGAGCAAAACGAATGGAGCGTATTGTGAACCAAATTGTGTCAGCACAGCTCCAATATTGGCAAATCTGCTACATTTCGATATTTTATGGTCGCTTTTTTGCTCTCTGTGTTTGCTATATCTAAGAGAACGAGTAGAATAAGCATTTGTCAGAGTCATCCATTGCTGACATTGAGTCACATACACAAAGAGGAAACCAGTGAGAAATCTTGAATGTTCTTTTGCTTGAAGCTAAAAAGCTTTCTAAGAATGATGTAAGCGAACCAGTAAAGCAAAAAAGAAACGCCAAAAGTACCATAAGCTAAGTTGGCGTACTTTACAGAACGTGTTTTTTACAATATAATAGATGAGAAGAGATGTGCCTTTTCTTTTCTAAGCTAATGTCCTTCCGCATAAGGCAGCAGTTTTATGTACTTTTTCTATTTTAATAAATTCTTATTTATTTTTCAATTCAATTGACTTTTGTTTTTGGGGAAAAAATTTTAATTTAAAAAAATTATAATTTATAATTGAATAATAAATTTTAATAAATTAATGTTTTCCTTAAAGGCTAATATTATTATTGATAAGACTTACGATATTAGAGCCTTGAAATATCTTGTTTTTTACTTTTTGATTATTCATCTCAACATTATTCACATTGAAATTCTTAACTACTATTTTCATTGCTTACAAGTCGGAGTAGAGGCAAAACATTTTTTTATCTTATTAATAATTCATGTTTAAGTGAAATTTTATTAAAATAGAAAAAACGCTAAATTATTTTAAATTAAAATACATTTTATTGGTATAAATTAATGTATAAACTTTTAGATCAAGTGGAAGTCAAGTATTTTAAATGATAAAAATGATAACTTAGTGCTAATAGTCATAACATATTTTGAGTGAATGAACTCATTAATAATTTATTGTCGCTGAGAAGACTTAGATTTAATACTTATTCACAATTTTTATGATTTAGTCTCTATTCTATTTTAAAATCCAATGCAATTATAGTTACACCCAAATTGAGAAGCGATTTATCCCTAATACTTAATGGCAATGATTTAAAAAGTGATTCATTGCATACATAATACCCAATGGATGGTTAACTTTGTTCTATGTTTGTTCGAGAGCGTGATTACATTCGAATAAAAGTATTAAATTCTTTAAAATCTGTAGTGAATGCGATGGCAAATGATATACAAGAGAGTATTAGATGGGTTCCTGCGATGACATTTCCTTTTCATTTTTGCTTTTAGTTTTTTTACTAAAAGTTTTGTTTCGTTCATTCCCTGATCTCTTTCTCTGCTGACAACATAATAAATTGATTTTTTGTCACTGTTAGTGCGGCGCAACCTTACGCTCGACTGCTCTGGAATTCCTTCATTATACACACAGTCTTATGAAAGTAACGAACCCATAAACTATTCTCCACAACTATCACACTCTTAATATGTCAAATACAAGATATTCTCTAAAGCTTATGACGACACTTATGTCGCACCGATATGTTCATAATTTTTGCATTTAAGTTAACCATTAAAACCATTATAAGGCTCTGATAATAATTTTTATTTGGTTTTCAATTTCTAAATGCTGTTCCTTTTGTCTTTGGAAAAAATGTAATATTAGCTGAAAGTGGATTTCTTTTATTCGACTTTACTTTTATCTTCTTTTCTCTTCCTTAGTAACCATTGAGCGCAATTCTAATTATACTTTCATGCATAAGAGATTTTAAAGCTGGCGATTGTCTTTTCTTTCCTCTCTAACAAATTTTTTGTATTCTCATTGACAGATATATACAATTAGAAAAGGATATGCTTCTGATTTGGATCATGAATCTGATGATAGAGTGTTCAACTATTATTTGAGTCACAGTCATGATGAGAAAGAACTGTTAAAGTTGGCAGCTATTAAAGTCGACAGTACTCAGCGCTCACTTAAATCATCTTGGAGACTACTTAATAAGTTGTCGGATTGAGCTTCTAATAAGATGTCAACTACGAAAGTGTGTGACAATAATTTACTTAAATCAGTTATTTATAAACAACAAACCAATAGATCTAGAAATAGATCGACAGAAATGTTAATTTGTGCCAATTATACAAAATCGCCAACAATTATGATTTGGTTCCTATTGTGCTCGTGTTTATCCATAATAAGTGTGAGCAAAGGTGCTCAATATGTAGCGCCCGGAGACTGCACATGGACTCACATTCCAATGAGCAGTTTTGATGTATCACTTAAGTGCAGTTTAAGGACAATCAATCCGTCGGGCCTTAACTTTAGTTTAATACAAGCTGAACACACAATTAGTCTGTCAGTGATCTGTGATGACTCCCTGTTTGAATCTCGACTGGAAAACGGTTCTCTGTCTCACCTAAGATTTCTCAAATCACTACACATTGAGAATTGCAAATTATCTCATTTGACTGGTGGAGCTTTAATGGGTTTGCAACAGTTGAGAAATTTAACAGTTCGTACGCATAATAACGATTGGGGCACTTACTCGCTTGACCTCACCCACGAATCATTAATAAATTTGAAACACTTAGAAATGCTTGATTTGGGCTTTAATTATATGGCACAACTGCCTCAGGACCTCTTCTGTCCGCTCACAAGTTTAAAAGCTCTCAATTTAACGCATAACCGTTTGAGTGGGTTTGGAAGCTTTGGTCTCATTGATGCGGCCACAGGACAGTTGTGTCTTCAAGAACTCCAAAGACTTGACCTCTCATACAATCACATTTCGTTTTTATCAGAGACTGGTGTGGCGTCGCTCAAGAATTTGCAGGCATTGTATCTACAAAATAATAGGATTACAGAGATGGCAGAGTTGTCTCTCTCAGCACTGGCAAAACTGCATATAATTGATTTATCAAACAATCTTCTCATGACTATCGCTTCGAGAACTTTTCGTGAATCAGAAGAATTGAAAGAATTGCATCTCCAGAACAATTCTATATCAATGATACCTCCGGGCCTTTTCAGTGGTCTTTCAAAGCTATTGATACTCGACTTGAGCCACAATCACATCTCTTCTGAATGGATATTTCCTGAGACTTTCGCAGATCTAATTCGTGTGGTTGTCCTAAATCTGAGTTATAATAGACTAAAACTAATTAATGGCTCAACTTTTCAGAACCAGTATAGCCTACAAATACTTTATCTAAACAACAATGAAATCGATCAAATTGCCGACAATTCATTTGCATCGCTTTACAATCTTCACACTCTTATATTAAAAGGGAATCGACTAAAGAATCTGCAGGCGTTTACTTTTAATGGTTTATATGTGTTAAGTGAACTGTCTATTGCTGAAAATGAGATCTCACGTGTTGATGACAGCGCTTTCAAGAATTGCACTAATTTACAGGATCTGTCTCTCAACGGTAACCTTCTATCCGAGATTCCTAAGGCTATATCAAGTCTACGATCACTAAAGACACTATATCTCAGTGACAATGGAATAAAAAACATTAAAAACGCATCCTTTGCTGGTTTACAGCATCTGAATGTGCTTAACCTTTCAGGTAATGAAATCACTAATTTGACCAGAGGTACACTGAAAGAGTTGCCTTCACTTGGAATAATGGAGCTCTCTATGAACCGTATCTATAATTTGGATCACGGAGTGTTCGATGACGCGCCAACTCTCAAATCAATAAGTCTGGAGAATAACTTTCTCACAGATATCAATGGGTTATTCATGAATCTGAATCATCTCAATTATTTGAATGTGTCCCACAATAAGATAACGTGGTTTGATTACGCTCTTATCCCTCGATCACTAATCAAACTGGACGTCCATAACAACGAAATCGAAACACTTGGAAATTACTTTGAACTGGAAAGCGCTCTACAATTAGAAGAGTTTGACGTGAGTTATAATCAAATAAAAGAGATCAATGCAGCTGCAATTCCAAACAGAATTGTCAAAATGAACTTAAGTAATAATAAGATTCGTGTCATTCATCAATTCTCGTTTATGGCTAAACATAATATAAGTTTTGTTGATTTGACGAATAACTCGTTACAGAGTTTAGACATAAATGCGTTTCGCATGAAAGCGATTACAATAAACAAACAATCGCCAGAGTTTTACGTCTCTTCCAATCCTTATTACTGTGACTGCACTATGGAATGGTTGCAACGGATAAATAATTTAGACACGAGCTCAAGACAATACCCACGTATTGTAGACTTGGAGCAAGTGATGTGTCAGTTGCCATTCATGCGACACAATCAGTTGGTACCACTCACTAAAGCTAATTCGTCGAATTTCTTGTGCAAATACAAGTCCCACTGTTTTGCTTTATGTCATTGCTGTGATTTCGACGCCTGTGACTGCGAGATGATGTGTCCGGAGAACTGCACCTGTTATTATGACCAGACCTGGAATACCAATGTTGTCGACTGTTCTGCCAGAGCTTATAATAGCATTCCTTCACGAATACCAATGGATGTGACAGCACTTTATTTGGATGGCAATGATATCTATACACTCACTAGTCATACATTCATTGGACGCAAAAACATGAAAATTCTTTATTTAAATAATAGTAATATACATAATATAAGTAATCGTACATTTAATGGTTTAGCATACCTTGAAGTGCTTCATCTGGAGCACAATCAGTTATCAGTACTGCACGGCTTTGAGTTCGATTCGTTGCATTACTTGAAGGAATTACATCTGCATCACAACCGCATTCAAAACATTCAAAACAACACTTTTATTCACTTGAAATCATTGCAAATTTTGCATTTGGAATATAATGCTATCATAGAGTTTCAGACATGGAATTTAAATCATAATAACAAAATATCAGCACTTTATCTGTCCAACAATTTATGGTCCTGTAAATGCCAATTCATGGACGAGTTTCAGGAATGGCTTCGAGTCTTTGGCAGTTCAGTGCAAGACTCAAACGAAATTCGTTGCATTTATAATTCAAGTTTAGTCGGAACTTATATTTGGGATTTTAACTCTTCCGCGTGTCAGAACTCTACCACTCCATTATATCCCACCCACAACAGCGCACCCGAAAGTGTCTTTTTGCCAAACGCTTTAGTTCGTGATTATCTCATATTAATTGTATTATCGCTCTGTTTAATAATAGTTGTGGTTCTTTTAATTATATTATTTTGTGTTTATCGCAAAGAACTCAAAGTTTGGATGTACAGTAAATATGGTGTCCGACTATTTCATAGATCTCGTTATACGCCTGAAACTGAGAAACTATTCGATGCCTTTGTGTCTTATTGTAAAAAAGATGAGGCATTTATAGCGCAAATATTAGCTCCAGAGCTAGAGTGTGGTCATCCGCCGTACCGATTGTGCCTTCGATATAGAGATCTGCCAATGTCTGGATATGTGGCCGAAGCCATAACAGAGGCTATTGAATGCAGTCATCGCACAATTATACTACTTTCTGAACATTTCCTCAAGTCTGAGTGGTGTCGCTTTGAATTAAAAGCTGCACATCAAGAGACACAGTGTAATAAAAATCATAAACTAGTTGTAGTTTTATTGGACAAAAACAATTTAACTGAACTCGACTCAGAAACTAAAATGTGTTTACGTTCGGCTCCTATTATCCATTGGGGAGACCGAAGATTTTGGGAAAAACTGCGTTACGCAATGCCACCGGGAAGAGGTCAGCTCAAGCCTATGAACTGTCCCGATGTTAGAGCTTCTCTCGAATTCAAAAGAGCTGTCAATAATATGAAAGCTGTTTAGTGACCATTTGTGACTATTAGTGACTAAAAAACATTTCAACTAAATTAGAGTTTCTGTAAAATATATTTAAAACCTCTTATTTTGAATTGAGTGTAAATATAATTATTTATTATTCTGTACTCTTTTTCATATGGCATTTATGTGATATTATAGTTGACATGAGTTGACACATCATTAACTCAATTTTGGATTCGCAACAACACTCAACTTCTTTACATCTCTAAAGCATGTGATCTAAACTCAATACTGCTCTAAGATATTATACTTCGATATTATATCAATTCTATTATCAATCAGTGTTAAAAGCATTCACTTATTTGCATTGCTAGTTATGTATTCTGTGATCATCTGCTATGGCTTACCAACAAAAGAACGGACAACTTTTTTTGACTCTAATTTTATTAAATCAAAACTCAATGTAATATTTAATAACTGTTTAAAATAACTCATAATAACTATACCATAAGAATTGCTTCCTTTCAAGTAATTAAAAAATAGTTGCTTTTGAAAATTGACGCGCAGTTTAGTGAAGTGTTGTTTTAGGCAAATATTATCATTAAGTTTGATAATAATTAACAATTACTTAATGGCCGAAAAGTATCCCCTCTTTGAGAGATTTATGATAACATAGAAAAAAATATCTTTTCATCATTATTATTGTTACTTAAATTATAAAAGATTATAAAAGCCTCTATTTCTTAGAGAAATTATTTTAGTGTAAAATTGATTTCCTGTTTTTTAGGGAAGAGTAACTTTTTAGCATTTAATTTGCAACTGAGACTCACCGCATTAAAGTGACTCTTATTATTATTATTATTAATAAAACTACTACTAGTAGTATTCGCCTAATGCAAAGCTTCATTGTGCAGCTGCGTATATAATAATTTACTAAAAATCATGGTATATATACATCGAGTATAAGAATAATAGAAACCAATGTTAGCGTTAACCATTATGTTATCATTTTCGCTTCAATGATTATATTTATATATTTTTTCTTTCTCTTATTTTTCTCACTGGAAGAAAAAAATAAATTTTTACTATGAATTTAAGTCGTTTTTTTGTGTATAATTTAAAAATTAGATTATAAGTAATGATTAATCAATTAAATTGATTACTTATTGATTTTGATGACCAATTTGAATGAATCTCATTATTGTTATTTTTAATTCTATGTTTAATTCTATAAAAATAATAAATGATGTGAACAACATTTGCTAAAAATACAATTTTGTTTGTCTTATCAATTTATTTGTAAGTTTTAGACTTAAAACACGGCTCATTAACAGAGAGATGATGCATATCGTCATTTTCCTTTTTCGACTTAAAGCACCATTCAATGTATTATTTGATTTACAGTCATTTTCGTGTTTGATTAGTAGTACATTTAAAAAAATTCAGTTGCATTTTTGCAATGCGATAGTGATTTAAGTATTTTTATTATATAAGTCAGTAACCAGTATTACTGCGATAGTGTTAATAGTACTGCTTGAATGCATGACTGCATTTTTCTCTCAGGCATTTTACTTCATCAAATTGCATATTTTTAATAACTGATATCTAGTCCTTATGCAACTTGTCTGATATGAAGCCTTTTCCTGAAGAAATTTTTATACTTTTATGAAACAATAAAATCAAAGTTAACTTTTCATTCTAGAGTTTTGAAGTTTTTACAGCTATTGTTATTGTTTTCCCTAACGGGGGATCATTTGCATAGAAAAGCATAATTGTTGGCAATTCAATACAAATTTTGTTGGGTTAACATTAATAGAGTATAGAGTATTATATTTTAAAGTTGAATGTTTGAAGCTTGAAGCGTTCAATTTATAAGCTCACCATTAAAGGGATAGTAAAGCAATACAGTACAGTACTATTAAATTAAGGATAAAGCGGGATAAGACTTGGGTTAGTTTTCCTCTTTCTCTATAACTAATGTAAATATTCAAACTGTTTTGAGTGATTCAGTTAAATAAATAGCAAAGTTCGAGCCACTGAATGGTTTTCATATAATGAACACCAGAAAGGGATTTCCATTTTGAGCCATTGAGGCATAACATATACATCAACTTTTGTAACTAATGATTCGATTTAATTGCATAATCGCTGCATTACTGTACGTTTCATTTGTTATCAACAAAAAGCTCAAATGAAATTCTGACTGACGCTTGTGGTGCGCAAACTTTGTTTAGTTTATTAAAGAAAAAAATAAAGTTGGGAGGAAATGCTGAGGAATGCAAATTACACGGACCAGAATCAGTCTACCGTCACAGTAATGGTTTAGAAATTATTTGCCTTCACAGAAATAGATAGGAGGATATAATGATACTTTTTCGTCGTTCAGCCATTAAACTCTCAGTGAGACATCCTTTAAAGTCAATTTAAGCACAAATTGACTAATGGTTCTAAATTTTCAATAGCTTTTCTGTTTCATTTAAATGATATTTATTTGTTTAATTCTCTCTTTATTCGCCATTCAAATCGTGATCGAATTTTATAACTGCATTTTTTGAGACAATATATTTGAAAATGCATTCAATAGATAACTAAAAATAGTTGCCTAACAAGTTCTTAAGCTCTCAGATTCATTATATACTTGGACTTTTATTTTCTAATATATCACTTTCTTGATATTCCTATAAATTGAGTCTAATCTAAATCTCATCAGTAAAAGTGATCAATTTATATGATAATATTTCAAAATATTTTTCCAAAATTGAGCCCAAGGGCGATGAGGTTTTTATTCAGTTTTTTAAAACTATGTTATCCTTTCTTATAGAAGCGATTTTTATGTAAATTTGTTTTATTAATTATCAAAATGTCAATTTCAGTATCATTTATGACATAATCTGAGCTAATTTTCATAATAGCACTTTCTTAATATTCGACCTCTAAGTTGTATTGAATGCCACTAACTGTTTGTCTGTGATTATCATCTTATATCTGGTATGCATTCTGATTACAAAATGTAATGAGTTTTATTCAGTAAACTATTGTGGGCTTAATTCATGTCTCTCTTGAAGCGATGCTTTTCTATATGTTAATTGAATAGATCTCTTGTTAAACCGATAGTAAAAAATTGCCTGATATCATGATTGATTCAAATTTTACCCTAAATTGGTCTTCAATTTTACTTAAATTTTGGATCAAAGAGATAAGTCAACGTATTTCTAAAATTGTTTGCCAAATTTTTTCATTTTTTGCATATTTTAAATCATTTGATTACATGAAAATAGCAATAAAATTGCTTATCTTTTTTATTTTTAATGACCGAGTAATTAACTTAGTCTTTGTTTATAAGTTATGTACATTAAGTGTAATGATTATTACTGAAAACCAGAAATGGATCTTTAGCTGAGGCTTATATTTGAAGCATTTTTTCATTCATCAGAATTAAATTTAAATTACAAGTACATCTTTATATTTAATTGTTATAAATTAGCGATTTTTGATCGATTCCACGCTTGTAATCAGCAATATTAGCGTCAATTAAATTCAAATTCAATGATGTCTTATGAAATCCAGTTTAAATATGAGATTAAATTTTTAGGGCAATTTTTAGATAACTGTAAGAGGGCATTAATCAATTCCAGTTAGAAATAGTTATCTGTTTCTTTATGGATAAGCTCACTTTTTTGTGTGATTTTATGTCAGCTTTAAGAGCAAATCATAGTTTTGTTTTTCATACTTTACAAATTATAAGCTAATTTTGAAAATTTAATTTTTGTTTAAATTAAATTAAAGTGTCAATTATCACGCAAGTTTGAGTGTGTCCTTTAATTTTATTTTTAGTAATAACATGTTATTAACATAAATAATTGATCTCTTATTTTGTTTATGAGACTTTTTCTCTAAACTAGCGATCAAGTAATTGAAACCAAAAAGTTTAATATAATGTGAAAATAAAATCAGTTTTTGAGGTTATGAAAAAATAAGTTTTCAGATTTAAAGCATTGTAACTAAATTCACAGGTAGTGCTGGATCTGTTGCCTGAATATTAAACCTTATTTCTCACGTCAACTAATTAGAGAAGTCATGAGAAGTCAGAGAAATAAAATTGTAATACATTTATTCACTGCGGAAAAGTTTTTTATTTTTATTTTTCTACTAAACATTAAGTTTAAAGACTCGTTCAGTTTGAATAATTTGTTACAAACCTGTGTCTGTTTATGAACCCATTTGTCATTTTTTCCTTTTGTATCTTCAAAGTCTCGTTTAAATAATTACATTAAATTAAAAAAGAGAATTCACATATTCTTTACTCAGTACACGATTTTGTTGATTTATCGCTCATTTGAAAAGCTTAACCGTTCAATTATAGTGTAAGGGTTTATAATTAATTATTCCATTTTTATAGTTAGATGTTTAATAAATATATTTATAAAAAGTATTATCAAAGAAAAAGAAAAAAGTATGAATTTTTAAATTAGCATAACTAGCATTACATGACCGCTACAAAAATAGAGATTTTACTTCACTATTGTTTAAGTATTGTGTTGTCAAAGACTTATGGCTTCATATTTGACGGACGAAAAGCATATTTACTTTTTAATTTGAACAATACTTACAATACTTGTTAATAAAAGACATGTTTCGTTGAGCTAAACGGCCAGCAAAGGAAACCGGTCTAATAAGCAATAGTACTAATAGTATTGGCATTCGATGCACTTAAGTAGCGTTAAAGAGGCAGCTGTGCCAACATTGCTAAATGCCAAGAATTTGATAGTATTTTCTTTTTTGCTCTTTTGTAGTACTGCTACCACAATAACTTGTCCCTTCTCAACAATTTTAAAAATTTTGCTTTCAATTTCATTGAGTCATAACTATTTCATACGATGATTGTCTTAACTGTGACACTAATCACATTTAGAATTATTGATATTTTATGTTTTTCGTGTGCTTATAACAATCAGAAGCTATTTGATGTGCACTATAAAAATTCTCCAATAACTATCTTCATAAACAATGATTGATGATTTGACTTTGTCTGTCATAATTGTTTTTGTGGAAGAATGACTTATTATTTTATCGTATGCTTGCATTGAGCCTTATTTTTCCTGATATATTAACTTTTACTAATTTATAAATTATAACAATTCTTGACGTTTGTATCATATTTTAGTTAGTGCTCAGAATTTTAAATCACTTTATCATCAGTTTTTGTTGTCATTCAAGCATTCTATCACTTAAGTTAAGGATAATTTGTTATAAGTTATAACAAATTTCATTTTTATAAGTCTTGAACTTTAGGTAATTTTTAATATTAAGGTTTTTAATAACTTCATAAAATATTCTTTTTATTTCTAACTAAGGTCTTAAATATAATTATGCTTTTGATAGCAAAATAAATTGAAACACTAATAAAACTAATATTGAAGTATCGATTTTTAAAAAGGATTCGCATTTGCTCTCAATTCTATTTTGCAAAACTCGTTAAAAGAAATCTGATTTTTGGTATCAGTCGTCTTCATTTATACGATTGATAAGCCTCTAAATTCCCAAGTGTTTGCACCTAAGTATTAGTCTTCACATTTTTTTATCTTCTTTCTCAACATTTCTTTCTCTTTGTGGTCGAATGTGAGTGTGGTGTATGTGATGCAACACTGCTTTTGTGTTCATTTGTCTTTATTTATATTGGGACCTCTTGTATGAGAACATGTTACTTAAGAGGTTTCAAAAGAAAGTACATGTCTTCTGCATCTTTAACTTATTAGAGTATTGTTCGATAGGTAATCAAAAGTCAAAACCTTTCTTTTTGATGACAATTTGCTCTAAAAAAAGACTCATTGGCTACAAAATAAAGATAATGATTGGAAAAGTTTCGCGATTCGACTTAATGTCGTTCAATCATCAGTTAATTTAAATGCCATACATTTGAATGGATTTTGTACTTTGAATTTTACACATTTTATTCACATTTGGAACAGATCTTTTGCTTTTTTGCATTGCATGACATCCATATGTTTTAGTGTTAAACTTATCTCATGAGACACTTTTTTTATATATATTCACTCCTGATGTAGAACTGATACGGCCAACAAAAATAAATGTTTTAGGAGTGTTTTTTTCCATCAATTTAAATTACACAACTTTAGTGAATAAATTATAGTTAAATCATTTTTGCTGAATATAACATACTTTTTGCTAACTTTAACATTTAAACTGCAAAAGCAAAGTCATCACAATATATCTAACGTATAGTTTTTGGTTGCTTTACAACTTAGTAATATAGCGTTTAAAATAGTAGGGCTTCAAAATAGCACACAATATAGTGCTATTTATTAGACTAATGCATTCATTGGTAATTTATTTGACACTTAACTTTCCATTTAGCTATAATTTCTCGTTCTTCTGCCCAACTTTGAGTTGTATGAGCCCAACAAGAAATATTAAATCATAAATTTGGACACCATTTGTTTGCCATTTAATGCAGTCATTTATACATGCAGTCATGTATATTCGGAAAGAGAAATCTCGGAAAGTGCTAAATGATTGATAGCCAATAATCTTTTGAACTTTAAATCAGTGTGAGATTGAGACGATTGCAAAGCACTATCAAAGGTGGTGACAATTAGCATTTGAAGCATTGCAAGATGTGGAGGCTTTTAATAACTACTTTAGTTGTATCGATAATTTGATGCCACCGATTGAGATTGTAATTGCATTACAATTTAGGTCATCTCTCTTTGTTTGGCTATAAATATTATATCGTATATTCCAAACCGCAATTACAAATGGAATGCAAGTGTTATCAAAATGTAAAGCATAGCTAAGTTTCACAGCTTGAGCCAGACTTTCACTTCTATAAACGTTTAATAGCTGTCAATTATGAGTTTCATATGTTTTTTTTGAATAAGTGCTGTATATGTGTTCATATGGTCTCATAAGTGCTCATATGTTACCTTTAACTGACTACCAATTGGTTTATATGACCGCACAAAAGCCATTTGTGGTTAGTTTGCGTGTTTCTGACCTGTTATGATTCGCCTCATTGTTACCCTAAGTCTGTCTGTAGTGCACATATTTTTGGTTTTGCGATATTAACACTATTTGCTACAGCAATAAAATTATTCGACTCTCTGGCTCTTCACTCACCCCAAAACTGCAAACTAAACTAGTCTTCTCACACCTCAGTGTTGATCACCCGCAGTGAAAAAAATGAATACCAGATTCATTTCCTTCTCTAATAGTTTGGCACCTCTTCCATAGTTAACATTCAAGCCTACGCTTAAATTATCAGTGAATTAACTGAAAGGAGTTATTTTAATGCTGACAAAAAATTAGATTTTATAATTAGCTTAAAATTTATGAACTTTGATCTCAATACTAAAACGTTGTATGTAAAGAATGCTAAATTAAGTGACAAAACTTGCTTTTAGTTGTAATTTGAATACATCAAAAATGAAGTGACATATCATGACAATGAGACGTCTGAATAAATTATTTCTTCCCTGTATTGCGGACCAGATCACAAACTTCTTGACTAACGAATAAGTAGTCTCTAATATTGAGTTGATATGAGTTGGTATGATATGATAGTAAGCCTGGGAAAAGGGAAGATAAGAAAATGAGTTTTTATAATAACCTCATGAACGTATGGCCGCATCGAATAAACATTAAAACAAGTCCCTAAATGGCAGATAAATATACAGAACATATATTCCGCATTAGAAAAAGAGTCTGGCTCTGGGGCAGTGATTAGTGAGAACAATAGTGCGAGTAAAATGACATTCGCAATGCATATTTCTTATTATAAGCATTCATTCGTCTGCTAACAAATGAGGCACTTCTCGCCATCACGTACTCGAATACTCTCTATTCACTTTAATATTTTTATACTGCATTACGATTATTATTTTCAAAGCATTTACTTTTTTCATGTGAATCTCTTCTCTCGTCTTTTATTCTGTTCTCTCTTTGCCAATTGAAACTATGCGCTAATGATTCTTAACGAAACTCAAAGGAGGTGCTAAACGTGAGAAATGTTAAGCTAAACTCTTTTGCAAACTCTAATATTTTATATCTGATTGCATTTCACAAAAATCATTTATTGTATATCTTTTTTATACCACTTTTCAAAGTGAATAATACATTAGTTTTTTTGTTCGCTTTACTGAAGAAATTTAATGCTTTAAAAAGCGATTGTCTATTATTAAATGTATTTTGATGAATGCAGTGAATCGGCTTCACATTCAGACTTAGATTAAAAGAGAACTATCAGAAAAAATTATCGGATAATAAATATAATACAAATTCAAATATGTTTTACTCAGATATTTTGGTATTATTTTACACTTGTTTTCCTACTGCTTTTATATGGACTGCACTTGGACTCACATAAAATAAACTGACATAATAATTTCTGACATAAACCCTGTTTTAATACAGTGATAAGTATTGTAAATTTATCCCGTTC
The DNA here is from genome assembly GCA_034699485.1 of Nanhermannia elegantula. Lineage (NCBI taxonomy): Eukaryota > Metazoa > Arthropoda > Arachnida > Sarcoptiformes > Nanhermanniidae > Nanhermannia > Nanhermannia elegantula. Next base: position 25,549 of record JAQGCH010000018.1, read on the forward strand.
TACATTAAAGAAAACTTTGATTTTATTTCTCTATTTAGTACAGTACATAAATTATTAATTTTTATTAAAAATAAACTCACACTAATGACATTTTTGCTAATGAAACGCAGGATGGAACAGATAAGAGCTTTATTGTAATTGAAATTTAATTGCGTGCATTCAAATCTTTAGTAAATAAGTAAAATCTCAGGCACAAATACAAGTGCAAACTGAATGTATTTTGCGATTTTTCTAGTAAGCCTTGTGTCACAAAAATCCGCAAAATGTTTAAATTAGGGAAATTTTGGGCCTTATTTATTGCCGAACTTAACATATGATATATCGATTTAAAGCATATTAATTGATCTTTTAAACGATAATAAATGAATATCAAAATATTAACATGTGATAAAATGAAATCTCTATTGAAGTTAAATATTAAAAAATTTCATTAATTTTATTTCATTATTTTATCAATTCTTTTAATTCTCATAGGGAGTCAGGGTAGCGCAAGCTCAAAGCCATCGGACTCTTGATTGAAAGGTCGTGGGTTCGATTCCCTGGAGCTGCTATCTTTGATTGCTATATGCCGGCCACATATTCATTGTTTTTAACAATCCTATGGCCCGACGCGTTCGTCCACGCCTACACGGGGTTATTTCTGTAAAAATCTTACTGGTTTTCAACATGGACTTCAGTGAGATCTCCTCTCATTAGGGAGTTGGCTGATGAAAACGTTTTTTTCTATTAACTCCATTTTTCATAACTTTTAAGCTCACAAATAGGTTTCTGCGATTCAAATATTTAGAGTATTATAAACAGGGACTGATGAGAAATTTGTAAGTAAGTTAATTTTATGTGAGTCAAAGTGCTCCCCTTTTATATATTAGAGAACTGTATTATCATTATATGGAAAAGAGATACTTAAGCATAAAGGATGAGTTGAGATGCATTATAGTCATGTTACCACATAAAGATAATGGCTAAGAATTTTATTATTCAATAGAATGTCTTAAGTTATATCAAGTGTTGGATCACAACGTCATATAAATGTCTATTTTTGGCTGAGCTTAACTCGAGATAATATACATAAAACCTGATTGACTTATTGCATGACAATATAATTCTCTATATATATCGTATCACAAAATCTTATTTTGCATAAAATTTATTCAATAGAAGCTACTATTCTGTAAGTCTTATACAATACAGACTACTTCAGGTACGTATGTATACTAGTAAAGCACAAAATAGCTACTAATTATTTTTATTCATAATTATTACTTCTATTATTGTAGATAAGTATAGAATCAAAACGTATGTAAAAAGATTGAGGAAATAGTGTACAGTGAGTAGTAAAACATTTTTCAGGGTTGAACTGTTATAAAAAATAGTTAATACAAAAGCTTATTATAAGTTTTCTTTGACTTTTTGCTGAACTCAAGGGTGAGTCAGTCTTACTCTAATACTTGAATAATTTGTGAAATTCAGTTCCAGTTCTAGTCTGTCATTTGAAAAATGATTAAATTTATTCATAAATTATTTTTAGAATTATAGAAATGACTTTTTGAATTAATTGAATAAAAATGTTTTTAAAAAAACGTCCCTAACATTACATTAATTATCACTTTTTTAAATTATAGCACAAGTTTAAATGTAAGCTTTATAGAGCAGATCGTATATGTCATATATAGCATTGGAAGTGATTAAATTCAATATTAAATTTAATGCTTCAGAAAAAATTTAGCGAATTTTTAAACGCTAAGCAGATCAAATCTAACTTATTAGAGCATCATTTGTAACATTAGTTTTGGTCTTAATTTTTATGCCTCGAGCACACAACACAAACTCTATAATACTATAAATAACTTTAACTGTATTAAAGTATCAATAAAGCAAATAAATGGAAATGCTTGAGGAAAATCGACGATTTACTTCCCAATTGAATGCAAAATTGAATTCTCTTTTACTTAAATGCAAAATAAAATAGAGTTTTATTGGTATATACATTATGCAAACATCAATGTCTATGAAATGTTAGCTCATAAGTCATTTTGAAGTCATTTGTATTATATTGGAAATGATTTAAACAGATGAGTTGAGTTAAGGAAAACACTCTTGCATTCAAAATATGATACGTTACGGAGAGTGGCTTTCATTACGTGTTGGGCGTAGGTCTGGAATTCTTGATTACTGTTGACTTAATGGTGAGGTTTTATACTCAAGTTATATCAGTTTTATAAAAGTTCGGTAACTATTATTTGATAGCATTTTTCATTAATACAAATACTAAATTCTGTTCACATACGTATCGTACAGTTTATTGGAGATGCAGTGTATGTATTATTGGCATTAGAGTAAAAATTAGAGAAATCTCATTATCCGTTTTTGGTTGAGTAATGTCATTAATTTAGGTATTAAATTACAGCTAATGCTAATGCAATGCCATCTCACTATATAAAGGTTTAGATTTGCTTTGCCAGCAATGCTATCATTCTTTACCATCTATTACTACTCAAAATAAGAAAGAGTATAATATTTGTTTCACTCAACATCATTGAAGAGGTGCACGGACTTCATCAACTCTCGGAAGCTGTTATTAAGTCAGATTTATAGGAGCATTGTTTTGAGGCCTTCTCCAATCCAGTCATCTTTCAGCGAAAAATATCTCATTTTAGCTTTTTTCGCAACTGTGCCTTCCATTAATCATTTGAGCAATCGTTTTCTCTATTGTGTGTGTGTGTGTGTGGAGTCGTAGTCTTTCATAAAGATCAATAAACTCCACTTTTCAAGTATTTGAAGGATCATGTGTTAAAATAATAGTATTATTTCTATCGCTTAATTATCGGTTTCCAAATATTTTCTGTTATTGCAATCCATGATTTAGAGCTTTATATCATATTTATTATGATGAATGTCAGGCAATATTTTAAAAATTGCAAAAATCTTTTAACAAATAAAACTTTTAACAAAAAGAAAAATTGTTTGAGTTATACAGCATTTAAACTTTATCTCTTTATTGGACAAATAAATGCCTACAATATTATAGCTAAAAATGAAAATTTTTGCTTATATTTCATTTTATTGAGCAATAGTCATAAATAATTCAACTTTTAAACAATAGTTCGCACATTAAAGTATTGCTTTAAAAGAATTATAAATAAGATAATTAACTTGAAAGAAGAGTTTGTCAACTTTTACAGCTCTGTTTTGCGGTAATAAAACTTTAGATTTGCAAATGCAGCTGTTTTTTGCTTTTCTTCTTTTTCTATCATATAATTGTCTCAACTTTTCTTTTATTCGTTACAATCGTCTGATTCGTAAATTAAATAATTTATGAATAAGAAATCTTAAGATAAATATTACATAAACCTATACTGTGCTGTATACTATTTTCAATTTCTTTTATATTAATATAATTCAAACCGATTCAAACTACTTATTAAATATTTAATTTTTTGCTTAAATTTACAAATATTGCATTTTTGCAATAAATTATTATTACTAATAATTTTTTATGGTTTAATATATGAGGAAATTTATTCATTAGAATGTATGGTAATTAATATCATGCAAACCGGTAATTAAATTAAACATAAAAAATCTAATGATAAAATAAATTAATGAATTCACTATTAATGGTGAAATTGATTAATACGATTACAAATTCGATTGAAATAAATGATTTTTCACAATATCTCATTCTGAGATCGAAAAAGTTATTAGACTTTAAGTAAATAAAATTAGTCACAAGAAAAGTAGTCAATTAATCACAACTTATCAATAAAGTGTAGCAAAAACTAATATTTTAGAATTTCATGCATAAAACTCCTAATTAAATATATGTTTTATTTCGCTATTTTTTAAGAGTTGAAATTTCATTAAATAAATTATTTCATATGATTAATGATTTTTATCCAATAACTCAACGAATCAATTTAAAAGCTATTCAAACTCTAATTAGAATTGTTTAAGAAATTTACTTATAATCAATATTCAATTGATTGCCAAAATTGATAAAAAAACGCTATATTTTAAGATTTTTTTCTTTTTTACTAATAAAACGAAATTTTATTTTGGATTAAATTAATGAAAATTAGTTCTTTTTTAAAAATTTATTTTATAGTCAACTACAGCAAAACTACAGAGTGTTAGACTTTAATGCTTTAAGCGATTCAAACCTATTAAATAAAAATCATTGCTATTAATAATTTATATGAATCTGAATTTGTTCTCCTGAATACTGAACAAAATTCGAAAGCAAACAAAATTTAGTTCTTATCATCTTTTACTAGAAGATGATAGTGACTGAAGTTAATGGCCAAATGAGCCAACTATAAGCATAGCATAAAATAAGCCAAAACCAAACCATCCCATCAAACATAACATATCATTCAAAATTTCAGTGCAATTTTAATGCATCGACTTATGAGTGAAGTACAAACATTAGCAAACAATCAGAAATGATGCCAACTGTACGCCAGCAATGCTTGGAATAAGTAGCTTTCAACTTGTCTTTGACATTATAAATTACATGTCTTATGCAATCATTGCTATGTCAGATACAAATGTGCATCAAGTAATTCAGTGAGAGACTCATCCGACTCAAATACTGGTACCGGCATTAAAATTGGTATTTTTCCCCTCTCTATCATAAAAAAAGGTATTCTTTCAGTGTGAGCTGAAATGACATTGAATGCATCTTAAGATTTAAGGCATAAGACAGCACATTGTGTTTTATAAGTTGCAAACAAGTGTTCGCAGTTTATAATGTCACCGCATGAGCTCAATCGTGTTTTTTGAGCATAAGTAATAATCAATGGGACCGAACCAAACCAAAATTCTAGTGATCCAGACTTTTTAAAAACACTCAGCGGGAGTCAGTCTCTTAGTCTCTTTTTCAATTTATTGGTTCCGCCAATTCTTCATTTTAACTTATTTTAGTTATTATTTTTCTTGCGCACAAACATAACATTTATTACACTTATTATATTATCAATTTATAACATAATATAAACTTATTCGAAACAAATAGTAAATACATTTTTTATAAATCGATGTAAAGCCCAAACCTTGAATTTTTTGTTATTATATTAACTTAATTTGCAGGTATGTTGATCATTAACTTATTAGCCCCCAACAGCTTTAATGTAAAAAGTTTTCACTCAAACTTAAGATGAGAAGCGTTATAAAAAATGATTGCAACCAACAGTTAGTAAAGATGTCTCGTTTAGACAAAGTGGCAAAATGTATTATTACAGCATATCATCTAATTTAGTATCAGTGGTGGGCGTGTTGGCAAAAATGTAAGTGCTTCTCATCTAAAGTTTTAAGACTATCTTAAAACAGCTCCTCTTTTTTGTAATATTTATATTAATTCTTACTGAAATATTTTTATGTGATCCGCTTTTCGGAAGCATAGATTTACCAACTATTCCATCAACAGATCACGAATCTTACGTTTTCTGATGGATTTCCTGAACTTTTTTTGCATTAATGGCTTATATATATTATATTATATCAGAAAAGCGGACTTTAGATTTGTTACTAAATTAAGTTAAAGTTTGTTGCCTTTAAAATGATGTTTATCTGAAACGACTCAAACAGGAATCAGTAAAACCTCAGTAAAAAAATGTGAAAGAAGTTTCCACCTGTTCTGCCAGACATAACATAACTTACTTTCTGTGAAGTCTATTCTTTGGAAAATAACTTTTAAACGCATTTAATTTTAAATTGATTTTAATCTTTTATAACAATTTACATCACTCTAAACCAAAAATAACTAAAAGTAATCAAATGTTATTTATTTAAATACTAAACTTATATCTACAAAGATATAGATAATTATTTTTGGTGATATGAGATAATAAATGGTCTTTTCTAAAGCTTAATAAATGTCATGATTTTCAATAGAGAGCATAAATTTTCCTCAACTCAGTTGTAGTTTTATTTAAATGCTTAGATCTAGTCTTTTAATTGTACACGAATTTGGTTTTATTCTACTGTATAATCAATTAATAATATTGTTATCATTCAATTGTATCATAGAATTGGTTTCTATTTTGTTGCATTTTTATTCACTCAATTGTTTTCTGCATTTCAATAAAAAAAATTAGGCACAGAATACTTAATAAAAAAAATGTTGAAATATTATTATCTTTCAATTTTCTCAAACATAATCATGCGATACTTCACTTGGAATGAAGTAATGCCAAAAGTAATGCCTTTCCAAATCATTCATTTATTTGAACTTTTTTTTACTAATACTTAAGAGAAATCAAAAATATGTATATAACGTAATTTTTTAAGTAGAAGATAAGTTCAAACTCTGAGCTTAAGCTTAATAAAGAGATAAAACATATTAATATAAAGGTACGGTTTAGTAAACAAAGCGTGAAAAAGATGCCGAAAGAATGATTTGAAAACTCATTGCATTTTGCATTGAGTTATTTATATTCAACAGATATTCAATATAATTGTTAGTCAAATACAATTATTTAAATATTGATCTGCGTCTCATCCCTTACACATAACTCAACTTTCAAAGATGTTGTCATAACTGTTTTTATTTGTAATTTGTCTGACACAGGGATGTGCGCTAACTATTGTTTGCTAAACTTCTATCTGACATAAATCACTAATTTTTGATAAAGAGTTAATGATAATAACTTTTTTTGAACTATTGTTTGAATTGCATTAAAAATAATTTCAATAATTTGATTGAATTGAGTTCATAAGTCTTAAGCAGACTTAGGCTCTAATTAAATAAAAATTTTGCAATTTGATTACAATAAATGAAATACATTTAATTGAAGGTAAATTGTACCGGAATGGCCGGGACAGTACCGGAATCGACCTCTGTATCCCTGCCTAAGGAATGGCCTTCCATTTATGTCCCTGAATAGAATAAATGAAATTTTTAGAAAATTGATTTTAAAGTTTATGATTTATTGATTATATGACATGAAAAATATGATTAAATGTTAAATATGAAACATTTATTTTATAATTAAAAACTATATTCTTTCAGTACTTTTTTAAATATTATTTCTGGATAAGAAACGTGCAAAAACACTTCAAATTGATATTAAAACCCCAGACAATTAAAATGAGTAAATAAACCCTAACCATAATTAAATAAATAATGCATAATTGTAAAATTGCAATTTATTTCATTTACAGGCTTAGGCTCAATGGGCGTGAGCTCAGAGCTTAAGCTCAGGCTCAGCTTCTTTAAGCCTGTGCGCTATAATTCACTCAAGAAATATATTGTATTACTGTTTTGCGAAAAGATTCGTTTCATACATATAAATGAAATACCTATTATAAGACAAATAAATTATTAAATAAATGAAGTTCTGGTCAAAACTTTTTAAATATTTGAATTTAATAGATTCCCGTCACTGACTCACAACTCACTGCTGACTGTCATGAGTGAAGCCATCGCTGAGACAAATAAATTCAAAGCTATTACTTGTTTAATAAATTTTTGAGACCATTCAATTGCAACTGTGATCAACACAACCGAATCCATTGCCTTATGTTTGAGGTGCACCACAACTGCACCACAAGAACATCAACATTCAAATCAATTAATTATTTTATTCAACACAATAATGATTATTATTTTTATTTAATTAATTCCTGTGAATAAATAATTAAATAATTTGTATTCAAAAAGTTTTGATAAATTAAAATGATATTTAAAATTTAGTTAATAATTAACAAAATAAATTCAATTCTAATTTAATGTTAATTTATTTGTATTTCAATAATTTTGAGTAAATTATAACTTTGACAGTTATTTATTTATTATAAGATAAGTTTTAACAGTTTTAAAACCCGATCTTCAAGTTTTTCTGTTTTCCATTAGTATATGAACTTTAATATTAAAGAAAGGCTTCGCTAAAAATAAAATATATATTTATAAATCGTGTATTGCTTTCAAGAAAGTTTTAACATATAATTAAAATAATATAATTATTTTGATAAATATAAGGCAGTATTGATCATAAAAACTATTTCTTAGGTTTTTACTCAAAGTTACTAATTAATTATGTGTTAGAGAAAAAGTTTTGTCATTATTTTTCATAACTTTTCGAACCAAACCTTTAATCGATTGAATGAATTAATACAAAAAGCGAGTCATTCAATGAAAGCATAAATCAATAAATTATTTCTATGTATTATTTGATGACTTGTTTATTACTTTAATGATTAGTAAACTTGACACTAATATTATTATTTATGTAATTAATCGTAAATTACATTATTTAAGCTCTGATTGAACTGAGAAGTGAATGAAAATCACTGATTGAAAGAAAGATGAAATAAAAGCGAAAACTTAATAACAGTATAATAGTTAGTGTTCACTAATTATTTAGATAAGAATTAATTGAATTGCTTTTCGTATAGAATTAGCAAAACAGGAATAATAAGTTTTGAACTAATCTTATTATTAATTTAATCCAAAACTCGCTCCAAAGCTTTACCACTAAATGTGTTATGTATTTCGGGAAAACAATAAATAACTAAAATTTTGATTCACATCAATTTAAAAAGAGTTCGAGAATTGAAATGAGCGGTACTTCAAAACAAACTTAATATTTATTCAAAGCATTTACTAAAGTCATAAGCGATGGGTTTTGGGTTTTGGTCTTTTAAGTTAATAATGACTGTTATGATTGTGAGGTAAGACTTAAACTTTTCATTCATCAGAAAATTGCTGTCTTATGTCTTATAGACCCAAAAGATTTGGGAAGTGATGGGAAGTGATGTCAATGTCAGGAATGCTTTTGCCTTCAAAATAACAATAGTTTGAGATAATCAAAAGAATTTTATTATAAGACCAAAAGCCATTACATGTTCTTAACCCAACATTTATTTTGTTTGTTAAAAGTTATAAATTTGTTTTTCAACTATGTTTAAGGTCCAGAACACCCTTAAGGGGTGTAACAATTTTTTAAATCTGTAAACTGGGAAATACAAATTGCATTTACAAAGATTTAATACTGAAAACGAATACACCACTATTGTTGAGTTTTATGGTTTTAAGTTACAGGACTTTAATTTATATATTGGTTTGCTTTGCTTTAGTTGTAGTTTTGTGTACACAATGACCAAAAATTTGAGTGAGAGGTGTAGCCTTTAAATTACATGAATCTATTCTATGATGCTATTCCATCACAATACATGGGTTCTCTCCCTTCCATTTTTGGTACTCTCTATTGTCCAAAAGGAAAGTTATTGTGGTGTTATTTTTAAAGTATTGGGTTCTAACCATAATACAGCTCATTCGTTCATTTTGTAGACCAGCTTTTGTGGCCCTCTTTTGTCTCATAGTTTTCACCTCAAACATAGATTTCCATAGATTTCCGAAAACCAATTGTATGCCAACTGATATTCTGAGGAATAATGGGTTGATCTAAATCTTACTCTGAATCAGAATACCAAAAACCACAATATTTGAAGCATTTTAATCGTTATTGAATTAAGTGAGACAGAAGTGTGTTGAATGCCAGTCACTATAAATAGTGTGCTAACAATTTGCATATATTTTTGAATGATTGAAATAGGGGTCTGTCTATCTTAATGACACATTTCACGAATTACAAGTGATTGCTGACTAATACATTGATATAGCCTCCTATGTTGCCTCTTCCTCACCATCAATACTATTGGCGATGATGTTTGCGCTTCATTTCCTTTCGAATTTATTCACCACTCTATCTGCTATTCTCTAAATTCTATACTCAATACTGGCTCTGAATTTATTAATATGTAGTGACATGAGAGCAGATGTGATATGTATTTCCCTTATATCAAGTATATTCGATATGAGGGCCAAACATGAGAAGCTTAAACTCAAAAGAGGTTTATTTGAAATTCTTAAATCGCGAGCCAGAATATGATCAAGACTTTGGACTATTGTGAAGCAAATCTTTCAATACTACAGGTCTATTCTCTTTTATTCATTGACTCTCTCACTCTCTGACTCATTCACTCTCTATTTTCTCGATTTTCACAAATGGTCGACTTTACAAGAGAGAGAGAAAGAGAGCGAGAGTTCCCTTTCTTTAGTTATAAGCATATAATGTCTTATGTGCCGAATCTTATAACTATTGTAGTTTACTCTAAACTTCTCTTCTTTGGCAGTTGTAGTGGTGTACGTCTGAATCGGAATCGCAAAATATTAGCACATTTATACACTTAATAATAGAGAAGCAGTAAATCGTGAACATCTATACAAAATACAAGAAAAGTTCCTTTAGGAGACTGTGCTCTGAATTATTCTTATCACTGACTGGACATGAATGGATGTTTAAACAGGCGTTAAGAATGTAGTTATTCGGCGTCAATCATGAAATTTAAGATATTTCTTGAAACGCTAATTTTGAGTTAAATCCTGTTAAAAGTGTGCACTAGTTTTGACTTTTATCTTATTAGAAAGTATGTGCGATTGTATTTGTAAACTAGGTTTATGTTCTCAAAAGGATATCATTGTTATACAGTTCATGAATGAAATACAGCAAAACTACTCAAAGACTGCACCGCAGAGCACATGTTCCACTTTTGTCGCTCTGAATAAGTTATAAAAAGTTTTATAATTTAATGTTAGTTTTCAAAAATTTAATGAATACCATTTTTCGGATCTGATTGTTATAAATAGTAATAATTATACTCTTTTAAGTTAATAGAGTTCGTCCCAGTTTTTAATGTGAATTTATATTTAGACATTATTTTTATTCATCATTACTATATATGCCATATAAAGTCTCATTTGCGAAACAGACACAGTATTGTATTTATGTTTTCTTAACAAAATGATGAGAAAAATTCATTGCATTGCATAAAAAGTGTATTGAAGTCATAAAATTATAAGTGAAAAAATGACAATGTTTTTCATGCATCCTTTCACGAAATGATGTGCTTTGGAGTCAGCATTCATTGAACCGAAACCTAATGGGATAGTATAGTCAGAGTATAGTTAGTTTCAATTAGTAACAGGCCGTTGGACTCCACGGTCTCAAAAGTTCCGTTTCAAGTTTTAGAGAATAGGAGTGCATATATCTGTTTCCTACTACTAACTCATAACCCCTTTCATTATTATGAATATTTCAAGTTCACGATCAATTTGACTGTTAAGGCCATTAGTCGAGCCTCAAATTGCTAACTTTACAAATATTATTATAGGTTAGCGGTTGTTGTGCTTTACTTTGCATTCAAATATCCCATCAGATGATTTGCATTGACTAATATGATAGTACAGTGTTCTGTAGTCCTAAGACATCTGTTTGTATTACTGTTATCTTATTCTCTCTCTTTGGTAAAAAGACAAGTAAACATTGGAATACGAGACCATAGCACACACTAAAGACCTATGCGAATGATACCAAATGCCTAAAAGCACATAAAGCACATCAACGTTTTATTGACACTAAATAATGGACATCCGTTGTCAAAGCGTCTCTAATATTGTGGTACTTCACTATTTCTTTTGCATCTTTCCATCTTTCAGTTATACTTCAACTCAAATTTTGGTTATAAGTCTTATATCTCACTCACTTTATAATATTTGAAAAGTACTTTCCATCCAAAACAGAGTAAAAGGAGACTCAGAAGTGAGTGTTACAAATGTAATAAATTATGTAATAGAAACGGTCTCGCATTTAAGCAGAAGTATTAAGGATAGAGAGAAAAAAGTGGTCCAATCTTTGCAATTGTGAACATGAAATGGTAATAAATGTGTCAATTTGTTATGTGGCATAAGGCATAAGCGAAATTAAATGAGACCAGATTTGGTTCGTTTCACTGCATCCATACTAGAACAGTGAGTTATATTGAGTAATATTTTAGATGATCTTAAATCGCGAAAACCTCAGATCAAATACTTTAATATGAGTGGATGAGTATGAGTCAGACTCAACAGAAAATGCAATAAATTTGAAGATCCCTTCATTTATGGGAAGGAAATAAGTAGGATTACGATTATATGTAGAAAGTGATGGTTCCATGTTATTAGTTAAGGACAAAAAGCGCAATGCATTGCATACTTCTGGGATGAGGGGATTCCGCAGTTATGCCTCACATTGAGGCAAAAGTAAAATGACATAAACACACAGAAACTCAACTATTTTTTTGATTCGATGCCGAGAAGAAAAGAACTTAAATTCAGATCTGCGTGTAATAGGGCTTAAACTTGTGCCCAAAAAACTCTACATTGAAATGAGATGAGGATTTTGATACGATGTAATTGTCAAGTGAATTATGAATAATACCCTAAAGTCAATTCATATGAGATTTCAACTGGTTATATAACTTATAAGATAAATTGATTTGAAGCCAATCATTATTTCTTTGAGTCTCCAGCAGTGAATTATGAGACATTTTCAGTGTTACTGTTCCACTTTCACATATTTTTAAATTATATATCATATCAACAGTTTTTCATAACATGTTTTCAAAAAGTTCATTTCAAATTCAAAATACTACGGCTTATGAAACAATTTTAACTCTTCTGTTGAATAATTCATTAAGATATCGTCTGATAACCAGTTATTGCCATAAACATATTCATACTAAACAAAGTTTTTAAAATTTAAAATACAATAAATTATATTACTTTATGGTAAGTCTTATAACAGGTCAAGGATTTTTATTTTTTACCCTAACCCTAATCCTTAATTTATAAAATAATTTATAAGTTTTAAAAATAAAAAACTTGAATATCGCCCACTATAGTAGTCGGTACCAAATTTTAAGTTGAGGGAAATGATCTCACTCTTAGTATATGTCATCCATTCTAATAGCAAACAATTTGTTAAATTATTAATTTATTTCACTATTAAATAAAGATATTTATAGTTCACTTAAATTCGAGAGGTTATTGATATTTGAAGAGAAATTCTTAATTATTTTACTTTAAAAATAATTTTATTTTTCTTTATTTGTTAAACTTTATAGTTTTAAACCAAGAATTCAGCTCAATCAGCATGTGTTGGCCTAAAATAAAGATCTGTAATGTAATCGATTTCATTCAGTATTCGCAGTATATGTGTCAATGAAAAGCATAATATCTATACTTAAAAAATTATTGTTGTTTTTTTGCAACCCATCAACAGATACACAAGTTTTGCTGTTTTCAATTGATTGTTAACATATGTTACTATTTGTTTTTCATTATATTAAGTTTGTGTAAAAATATGTTTTAAGTGTAGGACATATTTGATGACAAAGTTTATTTTGGATAATGAATTAAATAATAATTTTTTCAAAAATTTATTTAAAATGTCTCTTTCTTTTCAACTTTTATATAATTTACTTTTAATTATAGATAAAAAATGAGTCAATGCATTATTTTTAAAAGATTTTAAATAGTTATCCAAAAGATTAAATTTTTAGCTCTTCTTTGCAATAGAAGAAAGTGAAATATTTGCTTAAAAAGTCGAAGATTTAAAATCAGAACTTAGGACTCAAACGCTATGAAAGCGTTTGTGTTTATGACTTAATAACATAAAAAATCAATGATTGTTTGACTTTTGAGTGAAACAATCACAATAAACGGCAATTGCTTTGATTGTGCATAATATTAGATTTTCTAATCAATTAATTATTAATTTAGTTAATGAATCGCAAAATCTCAATTAATTTGCGTCCTGTAATGCTTTTTAGCTAATGTTCTCTTAAAAGTAGTGTTATTTCTGTAACATTTGTCATTTGAAGTAGAAGTCATTGATAGCTATAAAACGACATTAATAAAGATTAGTTTTATTGAATAGCAGTATAATTTAAAATTTTGCTGTTTTTAATAAATTGAAAAATAGAAAATTTATGAAAAACATAGTTTATCAAAGTTAGTTTGGCATTGAGTTCTTTATTTATTTGATGCCATATTTATCTAACGTAACACTTGCATGAAATACGAATCATATAAATGTCAAGTAAAACATTGCACGAATGCAATGAAATATTTGATATATTTGTTTATTAAATGGACATCAAGTAAAACACTTTATAAATTACATAATAGCAGATATTCATGCAATAGTTTGAATCATAAATTTGAAATCCCTCACGAGAACCCTTCATATACTTTAAACCAATGCAAAAACATGTTTCGTGTGTGTCAAGAGTTAAATTGAAAACTTGCAAAATTGCCTGCACTTTATTTTTATAAATGACAGCTTTTAACAATCATTTATTCAATTTAGAATTCTAAATATTGTTTAATTAAAGTTAAAGAGCATTTTTAAATGAAATTTATTTTTATAGTCATATTTATTGAACTCATAAAACATTTTAGTTAGTCATTAATCAAAGACCTTATAATTGGTTTTAAATTATTTACTTTTAAATACAGTACAACGAGGCTCGAGTTTCGAGGCAAAAACGAGGCTCGGGTTTAAATAGATTTACTGCTTTACACAACTGCTTTAGAAAACAATAATAATTCTAAATAAATATCGATTTTTAAAAATACTGATATGAGTTTTCAAATAAAATAAAAATGTATTTTTATGACTAAATTCAAAACTCGAAATGTTAACTAACTTTTTATACCTTTTAGACTTATATCTTAAGCTTTATTTTTAAAACGAGTCATAAGTTATTAATGAGCAGCTACTGAGGAAAGAGAGATTTCTCACATTTTTCACAACTTTAATAAGACGACTTACAGTAGTATAAAGTGGACATATGTTTGAGTCAGCATAAATGAATCAAGTTTTACATAATTCACATTTTTTACGAAATTTTCATTATAGCAGATATCAGGAGAGAAACTTGAGATCAGATTCTCAAATTTTATAGCCTTCATATAGAGACAAACATTTTCTCAAAATCTCCGGCCCGACCCGCCCGAACCCCATGTTTGTCTAAAGTTTAAACATATTATCTATTTTTTGTAATCGTAATCTAAGCATTGCTTCATTTTTGAAGCTTTTATAAACCACTTTAACTTAATGAATAATTAAGTTTTTTACGTTATTTTTATTTGATTTGACAACAAAAATGAAAGTTACCTCTTCTTAAGAACTATTTATTTGTAGAGTTTAAATATAATCTAATGCAATATTAGAGAAATGAAACAATCTCTCAAAACAACCGTTATTTTTCATACAAATTAGAATAGGATATCATTGAAGTGGAGCACATCAAAAATGAATACAAAACATTTGCTATTCTGTCATTTGCTTTCTCTTTACTAATGAAAAGGGCTGACTGAAGAATGTAAATGCGTTCTTAATTTAATAATAGCAAAACAATCTGATGTACAGCACAGCACACTATTAATTTAGTCCATTTCTTGATTGCTTAAATTGAAGTCAAAAGAGAAAGCATAGCTTCATAAGCAATGCATACACGGAATGGCAGAACTAATCAACAGAAATAATCTCTGACTCGGTGTAAAGTTATATTCATATTTATTTGGAGTCAATAAAAGAGGCGTCAAATATGAAACTTCTCGTGGGAATTAAGTTATATTAATTCACAAGGTATGGGTATTTATTATATTAAATGAAGCAAATGGCATAACTTTCTCTAACATAGAAGACCTGACATTGTATAAAAGCCCACGCTTTAGACCACTGCTAACTCTAAATGTTTTAATGTTTTATCGTCGGGTGTTCTCAAATACAGTATAAAAGTAAAACCATTTCATAGTGATATATTGGCTTTCAGACTATTCTACATTTTTTAAGTTTGTAGAAACCAATAGTATTTTAATGTTCATTCCAATGGGAGCTTATTTTTAAGTAAAAAGCCCATAAAAATAGACATCGGCTACTAATATGCCAAGTGGTGAGACACACATGTGAGGCAAAACTCAAACTAAATGTTGTTGGAGCCACATGTTAACTATGCATCTGTAGGACATAAATGTCACCTTTTATGGAAAGCAAAAAGCCAGAGAAGCCATTCAGTTAGACTTGAATGTTCTGCCACCAGAAGCTCAAAAGTCACTTAAGTCGTCAAAACTTTTTTATAACTAAAGATAAGCCGCCGAAGAAATTGATGCAATTTGTTTTTCATTAGTGGACATACAATATTACAAATCTATTTTATTTTTTTATTCTTAAAAGTCCAATACTTCATCCATTATCATAAAAGTTTCATTATTGTACTGTAAGCTCTCATTTGATTTATTTTTTAACTTCACGTCAATGAATCGATAAAATATTTATACTTAAGTATAGTTATAGTTATACATCGGATATATTGTACTGTATAATACTGTTGTACTGTACAGGTAAATGTACTAGACGTGGAAGTAATGTAATATATACTAATATGTAAATAATATGCTAAATCCTAGACACCAATTAAATCTATAATTCAAATGTTTAGCATTTGTGTTGTAAGCAGGCATTTGTCCCATCCCTTCAAAAAAAATTGTTCATGAATTGTGTCTCTTATTTAGGAAGGAAACGACTCGACATAATTAGTTGAGTGAACAATCACCAAATGTCTGAGTGGCGTAACTATATATATGTTAGAATTGGAGCTTAGGAGCGCTTTTCTCCCTCTAATCATAGTGAAAGAAAAGGGCCACCGGAAAGAGAATACAAGTCCTATTTCTCATTTGTGCACTGATAGCAAAAGTTAGTAACACTGATATTATAGTTGTGTAGAAGCAGTGCTCATCATAGAGTATGTATTAGTTAAGTGACCTGTAAAGCTAATTGGCCAACATTTTGCTTGTGTAGAAAGACTTTCTTTGTTATCAAATGAAATGAATTGTTATCGCACAGAAAGAATGATTATGACTTGATTTTCAGATGATTGCTCTGAATAGTAAACACATTTATTTTGTGAGAAAATACTAAAAGAAAAACTTTTACTGACCTATAGAATAGTATTACTGTATTGACTTTGTTTTAGTGTTTTCATTGGAAAACTAAATTATATCATGTCTTCAGAAAAATTTTAATGAAATGGGAGAAATATAAAGAGAAAATTGCCAGAAATTTGCGACTCTATTAAACATCTGCTACTAATCAGTTTAAGGTTACATCAGAAATGTTTTCTTCTTTTTTACGATTGTATTCATTTTATCAGTAAAATCTTGTCACTATGTCTGAGCCAAGCATTGAATTGATGAGTTTGAGCAGAATTAATGTTAGGATAATTCGACTGACAATTTATTCAATGGGATCGCATTTACATAAGAAGTTAATGTCAAAGAAGTAGTAAACAGCTATATTGAAACCAAACACATTAATTGTGTAGAAAAGAGATGCAAATAAAGCATAAATATTGAATGTTTTCTTGAGGCAAACTTTACAACAAAAATAAGTGTATTGTAAGTTATATGAAAACGTGAAACAGACATTAGTTTTATTATTTATATATTGAAGACTTAGAGCTAACACTCACTTCCTTTCTTTATATGATCAATACTATGAGAAAACTCTTTATATTTATTATTAGGCATATTATTTTCAGTAGAAAGTCAAGAATGCATCCATCCGACAATTCCATGCAATTTAGGCTCAGATTCTTGTAGTTCAGTTCGTAGTAAATAGCAATATAATAAACAAAATGTGCACAACACCAATACGTCCCCCGCCCTGTAATTCGAAGAGAAAATTTAATTTTCTTTTCACACCTTGAGGCAAATGATAGGGTGGAAAAAATTTCAGCTTAAAAATGTATTTTTGTGGCTTTATTTGTGATTAACAACAAAAGGAATGCCACGGAAGAATCACCCAAAAAGTCAGCTCTAAATTTTGTGTAACTTATGTATAGGTATTATACATCCTATAAACAATTAAAAGCCATATGACATTCAATTTTATTTTTTTGGTAATACTTAATTTATACAGTAATTCACTATTTTAATAAAATTTATTTCAACTCACAATTTTATTAATTCATCTGATAACTTGTTTGACAATATTTGTCTGACTTGAATAATGAATGAATTAAAACATTAATCGAAAAATAAAAGATGAGTTTGATATGAACCTAAATCAAAATAAAAAATCCAATACTGATATCGTCAAATCGAGCACTAAATTAAAGCACAGATTATTTCATAAATCTCTAAAGCAATTTATTTGTATTTCCGGTTAATAAATCTTTAATCTCAAAAGTATTACAATAACATTCGGATTTTTATTTGTTTATTGTAATTCAAAAACATTTCTATTATTGTAAACTAAGAGTTACTTCTTTTTTATGAGTCTTTGGAGGATTACATTCGAGAATAAGGCACTCATATCGATATCAAGTTTATAATGGATTTCACACTCGACTGAATTAATCTGAAAGGAATCAGTGACTGTCGGTCACTTCAGTCAACTGGTTATAACAGTTGGACAGTTGCAAAATATAAGTTTTTGAGACTCTATTTTTTTGTTTGCAAAAATACTGTCATCAGGAACAGGATTGGGAAAAGAATCTAAAAAATATTTATGGGTATATTTAAATTGACTCTGTCATAAAAAATATTCTATATTTACGCCTTTTTATTGAGAAAATTTGGGACTAAATTAATAAATGAATTAAAATTTTTATTTTTAAAAATAATCATTAAAAAATAATTATTCAAATTAAATTTTAAATTTTATAGTGATATCCAATATAAATATTAAATTTTTTATCTCATAAATATTGATTTAATCGAAGTAAGTGATTATATAAATATTTTATGAGTCAAATCATTACCTATAGGGATATTTAAGTGTTAATAAATGAGATAAGTAATGATTAAGTAAAAACAACTACCATTAAAGTTCAAATATTTGAAGCATCTTTGAAACGCTATATTTGCTTTGAAGCCTTTCATTATCCAAATCAAGAAATGTATTGAAACATTTTCAAATTGAGGCTTTGTTAGTGTTTTTATTACTTTCTGTTATAATAAAATCTAATTCAAACATTATTTACCGGTAACCAAAAGGTTGTATTTCTAGTTCCAACCCTGACTCGGATTTATTCTTTCAAACAATTTATTTCGAGTTTGATTGAAAATAGATCCTTCTTTGTATTGCAACCTTTGAAAGGCTTATTTCTTTCAGAATTGTGATAATAGTGAAATACATACTATTTTTAAGTTATTTTTTGGCTTTACTCAAATCTTTACTTTACTTTTTGAAAAATATACGAACGCAGACATATATTATATGAAGTATGTCATTATCAGAGAAAGGAATCATTGGGATCTCCCGGTCTTTCTTCTTAAGTTTAATTATCTCGAGTTTGATATACTGTAAGAGCTTCAGTTAGGAGAATCAGGTTTAGAACCCAGATATAGTTTGAAAGTCCCGACTTCTGGGGGTTTTACTTCTTAACCGATTTTTACACATTTGAGATTCGTTTGTCGAGAATTAGAAGTTTTTTTGAACTTCAAAATGGAATTCTAACAAAATGATTAAAAAACTTGTAAAAGATGAGAAAAAAGTTATTCAGAGTCCTGAGTTGGAAACTTTTTTGAGCTTTTACAGCAAATGTTGTTGAGGCTTTGCTGTTGTTGAGTTTTGTGTAAATTAGACATGAGAACGAGATCTCATCTCGCGAGACGAGATAAATTATTGGTTAAGTTTATAATACGAGACGAGACGAGATGCAAAATTTAGCTTATATACAAGAAGAGATTGTGCTGCCTTACGCAAGACCGAGACGAGATCGAGATGCATAAAATCAAAAATTTTCATGTATAGTGTATATTCAATTTTTTCTAATATAAAATATGGCTATTGTGGCGAATAACCTACGTATTTTTGAGTCTCGCGCTAATTCTCTTATGTTTCTAATGTGTTGTGAATAGTAAGTTAGGGTTAGGTAACAATAATTTGCGTGCCATAGCCTTATGAAAATAAAAGAGAATCAGCACTGGTCAGCGCGAGATTCAACAATACGTAGGTGATTCACCAAAATAGCCTAAAATATTAAGTACAGGAAAGTACAAGGTAACTTTAAATAATATATAATTAATCATTATTTGGATTAAGATTTACCTTTACCTAACCCTAACTTAATATTTATTTAAAATAATATTAAATACTTAAAAACAATGAATAATATCGTTTGCTCACAAAATATACAACACTTATCACCAGAGACCTCAAAATTATGTGACTTTTATGAGAATTATTTGAATTTATTTGAAATTATTTGACTTTTTAGAGAATTATTTGACTTTATTTGAAATTATGTGACTTTTTACAGATTATGTGACTTGAAATTATTTGAGAACAATTTGTTTTATCTGAGAATTATTTAATATTCAAAGGTTTAATCGTTAAGGAGAAAGCCTTAAGTTTTTAAATTCTCTTTATTTTAATTCTTTGTGAATTTCTAACTTTACTTTAATTTTTCACTTATATTGAATATTAAATAATTCTCAGATAAAACAAATTGTTCTCAAATAATTTCAAAAGTCACATAATCTCTAAAAAGTCACTTAATTCTCACAAAAAAGTCACATAATTTTGAGGTCTCTGGTTATAACTATACAATCATTATTTGACTAATCGTTAGCTCTCTTTAAGATGCTATCAGTTTGAATGAAGATATTTTGAATGACTAACTTATAACAGAACTATTGCGATAACTTATTAATGTCTCGTCCCTTATGTTTTATCCATACGCATCACTGAATTTTCCTGGATTTGACCAAACTTTGATTGGCTGAATGTACTCTACTATAATACAATACAATAATTAAAATGTCTCATCTAAAGCCATGGATTAACTAGTGTGTTTAACCCCCATAAGTATTGCAAATTTCTCTCATTCAAAATTAAAGAAAAATTGCTGAAAATCACTGCATTGTTGAATTTGTATTGTATAAGATATTTATTAATCTTTGAATGCTTATACAGTATATAATTTATATATAAACTGCGCTTTAAAATTTAAAAATTATCAACAGGCTTATATCGCTATTACATAGTAACAGTTATATTGGTAGACATTTAACACAATAATTAAAATATTTTAAGTTAAGTAAAATTTATTAACCTATGGGATTACATGATCAAAGATTATTGGCGAAGTAGATGATGATTATCGCTGTTCAATATGCAGAAGTATTGTTGAAGATCCTATTGCTTCTAAATGTATATTGCAAAGTTTGTATTTATCAATGGCTTGAAACAAAGAATACGTGTTCTGTTGATAGAAATCCTTTAAATAGTTCCGAGTTAGGCGAGCTTTCAGGACATGGACTCTGCAGTTTCTCACAAAACATTCCATAACATAAAACATCTAATGACAGATTTTAAAAAATAGAAAAATTTGTGTGCATGTTATAGAAACCTTAGTCCCACACTTGGTTACGAAAATTAATTTTCAAATACTAGTTAATACGCAAATAATTTCTAAACCTCAAAATGCACAAGATATAAAAATGAATTAAAAAACGTGTTATAAGCTCGATATCGAACTGAATAATTAATAAAACTTTTAAAAAATCAAACCCAATAATTAGTGACATAGTGAAAAACAAAATTTATTTAATATAATTAAAAATATTATCTTAAATCAAAGCCAGGGCTCTTTGGCATTAGTGACCACATAATAACATCTGTGAGTTATTTTATATTCATCGTCATCACAATCATCCGTATAATAACCCATTTCTCTCTCTTTCGACACACCCTTCAATCTATGCACAGCTTTTTCAACAGCGGGATCGCCTTCTAATACCAAATTAGTCCTAAATTTTCCCTTATTATGAATGCTCCAAATAAAGTACTCGATAGACCGCTCATGGCTTGTTGTGAATCCACTGCCATATGGACTGGCACCTTTTGGCTCAGAGTCTGTGGCAATCATATAAGGCTTATATGATGAGCTGTCATA
>JAQGCH010000019.1:0-47324 GCA_034699485.1 Nanhermannia elegantula
TGAGAGAGAGAGAGAGAGAGACGTAAGAAGTGATATAAGCTAAAGTGAAATGATGTGTGTTCAATGATTTGATGTTATGCTGTGAAGTAGTTGAACAACACGCTTAGTGGTCAACCGCAATATTGTTCATTTCCACTTTTTTTTATAAATAAAATCCAATAAATCCCAAAAAGTAATAAAATATGTTGTACTAGACTTTAGACTCAAATGTGTGTTCACAGGCAGTAATATAAGAAATATGAAATTCAATTCAATTTAAGACTTGCTTATAATAAATTATTGATTAAATATATGTAGCACTTCTTCAACACCGAAATATAATTACAAAACTTAAAGTAAGACATGAAACAAGTTTTTCCTCAACACACAAATACAAGTTACAACACATACTCTCTCATGTACTGTAAATCTACTTTATTAGGAACTAAGATAATCACGAGTTTCTTAAATTAACTTTTTATGCAAACCTGAATCCAATACAGAGCATCCAATCCTGAAATTTGATAATTAATCAAAACATTTTTATGGAGCATTCAAACAAATGCAATATAAGTTTATCCTAATTAGAACACTAATAACGTAATAATCAATTTTCAATAAACTACAATTTGCTGATTCGTGTCTAATCTTCATTTAATTGTTGTTTTGATTGCTTTCTCTTGTGATCAATAAGAATATGAATAAATGCAAAGAAAGTTGGTTGTCGTGAAACGCAAAATAAGTGAGAACTGCTTTAAATTGGAGGCGTATTTGAGGCGTATTGCTATCATTGAGACCACCAATTTAACGCATATGTTCTTTATAGTTGAATGAGAGATAGTGCAAGTTTTTTGGGTGTCTATTGTGAAAAATGAGTGAATCAATAATACAATAATAAGAAAATAGTGTTGTACTTTAGACTCTCAAGAATAAGAGAGTATGAGAGGAGAGGGAGCAGTAGTTATGAAAAAAGTCTCTCAAGAACTACTTTCATGATTTAAGTGCTACCGTTAAAGCGCACACACATAATACTAGTATAAGACTAGAAATATTTTACAGTCAACTTCTGATACCAACAGATTTATTTATATCATTCTCTAAAAGCCTTTTGTAATAACAGAACTGATGGCCATTAAAGCAGATTAGTTTAGGCGTAATATATTTTAATTAGAGTAATAATTTAAATAAATGAATACATAACTAATTTTTTGTTTACTCACAATATTAAAAATTTCTCTCATTACCAAAAATTGATGCTCATATAGAAAACAAAAGCAATAAGTGTAAGAAAGACGATATCCTTATTATGTTTCATCATTACTGATATTATATACACCGCTATAAGAATATGCTCAGCTATAAGACTAGAGTAAAGTTTTTGAGGAATAAATTATTCTGGAATATGGCTTTATGTTCAGCATCGCTGTGATAAAGAAATATGTATTTTAATATTAACCTTTATTATATCTAATAATTTGTTTTTTGGCATTTCTTTCTTTTATTCAGAGCTTGTTTTGCAAATGCAGCAGAAGTTGTAGTTCTTGTACTTGTTCTTTAACTTACAAATTTAGAAAACTCCGCAAATTGAGTTTTATTCTTTAAGTTCATTTATTATACAAAAGAGATTGGTATAGAACTAAATTAGTATTTTGTACTTATCTATTAAGCTGAAGCCAACTGAAACCCATTAAGGCTTTACTCAAAAATAAAAAATAAGGATTTAATTGATAACTATGTTCTGTGATTTTTATGGATGGCATGCGTTTTCCCATTTGAATAAAAATACAAATTCAAAAATTAGCATAAAGTGTATAAAAAGTAAAACAAAATTAATTATATTCTTTACTCAATTTTTCTTTTAAGTTAATTCTTATATTAAATTATCGATTGGAAGCAATTCAAAATAGATTACTTGGCTATCAGTTTATTAACAAATATTTTTATCTGAAAGAATTAAAATACATTGAAATAGGAAATGAGCATTAATATGAGAATAGAGATTGAATTAAGATAAATTAGGAAAGAGATACGATTGTAGGCTGTGTGCACATCACTTTACAAAGGAGATAGACTTTTAATGTGATGCTATTGTTATAACCGCAAAACACGGCTATACTAAAGCCTATCGATTAAGTTATTTTCTCGTGTCATTTATAGTAAAAATGTTATATTTTATTATTAAATATGCATCACTAATATTTCTTTGCATGTTATGTCACTGTCAACTTAGGATCCAATCGCAAATTACAGAGTACTGTTTAGTAGTACTTTCATTGTCTGCTTTTACTATTGTCATTGTTTCCCCTGGTTTTTCATGAGATAAGCGATTCTCTCCTCACCATTTGTTCCGCTTTGATAATAATTTGTAATGCATTGTATATATATCGCTAGTTTGCGCTATTTTTTTGATAGCCTGAGCCAATGTATGTCAATATATTCATATTTACTTATAATACTTATACTATAGCCGTTGAATCACTACATAAAATATTTGTGAGTTTATCATAAATTATAAATAAAGGATGAGTTTTTGCGCACCACAAAAAAAATATTTTTGTTGACATATCTTCACTATTAAGATAATATGAAGAACACAGTGTATGTATTAATAAATCAATCAAAATCTATCTTTTATTATATAACTAGAGCTATAAATAACTGAATAATATATTTTCGATGATCTGTCATTGAATAAGAATAAGAAGAATACAGAACTCCTGATAAACACTAAACTGTTTCAGCATTTCTTGTCCTAATATATCAAAAACTAATCTCATTTGTTAGAGAAAAATATTAATTGCATTCAAAGCAGTATAAGTATTATAAGTATTTTGTTGAATGGTTCTCTAAATGAGATTTATATTTGAGTTTCTTTTATACCAGAAATAAAAATTGTGTAGAATTTAAAATAAACTCAATTCAAAGATGCATTAAATGATTATTTTTTCGAATTAATTTCAATAATCTTTTGGTAAAATCTTTAAACTCTTTAGAAGAAAACATGCCTACAATTAGATAGTACTTTATCTTAATAACCGACAGTGTTTTTCATTGCATTCAAATAAAAAGATTTTGTATGAAGTAATTATTCGATTCAGTATTTAAAATAATTTTGTTAACTATACAGTCAAACCTATATAAAGTGACACTGTTGGGATCAAGAATTTGTTGTGTGACTTTATAAAGCGAAATTTTTTATTATTAAGAAATATTTTAATTTTTAATTGATTTACATTATTTGACTAATAGGTACTCATTTAACTATATTTAATAACTTGAACTAATGTAAAAATGATTATTTCCTAAAATAATCTAAGCTTGAAGTCTGTTTTTAGAATCATTTTCTACATTTTGAAACTTCATTTCCACATTATTGATATATTTTATTTGACATAAATAATCATTACTTTAAGAGAAATGTGTTTCACTCTTTTTTACCCAATAGATGATAAATAATAAATTGACTTTATTTTACAAAATATAGATTTTAATTTTAAAATATGTGACTATGAAACAGATTTAAAGAGTATGTTCAATAGTAACCATTTGAAATAAAGTGACATGTGTCACTTTAATGTAATTTTAATTCATATACCCCATTATTGGTATGTCTTTACAGTCACTTTACACAGGTCTCACTGTATATATATTGACTATAATTTTTCAAAATCTTTTTAATACATAACTATTCATTTATTAAAAAAAGATAAAATTAAGAGAAAACATAATTGATTCGGAATATTTAGTAAACATATTCATTTAAACTTTATTTAAATCTCTGAACTTCTTTAAAAATGATTTCTGACGCAGCTTTTAAAGCTTTAAATGTATATAATCTCTAATGAGAATTGAGATTTTTATGCCTGAATTAATGGAATAAATATTTTATCATTTCTAAAATTATGCTAAAAAGAAGCTCTATTTCTGACTTATCCTTTCTATACATCAATTGATTCGAGCAGAAAAACGAAGTCAATTGCTTATCATTTAATATAAACCACAGCCAATTGTATTGAATGAAACCAGAATCCAAAGAAAGAAGAAATAGTTAATATACCAGTACTTGAAAATGTTTTATTCCCATTCATAAGTCATGCTATGATT
Source organism: Nanhermannia elegantula (assembly GCA_034699485.1). Lineage (NCBI taxonomy): Eukaryota > Metazoa > Arthropoda > Arachnida > Sarcoptiformes > Nanhermanniidae > Nanhermannia > Nanhermannia elegantula. The sequence continues at coordinate 4,084 of JAQGCH010000019.1, forward strand.
CACAATATTTTTCTTTAATAGCGTGCTTCAGAAATAATCTTTTTTGAAGGCAACGTCTCGCCAAACAATACCATATCATAATATTTTCTAATAAAACGAAGATTTAAGCATACCTTATAAACACTGATTTTTTATCTTTTAGTACAGTTTATCACATATGTGAATGTAGTGGTACTGTTACTGTTATAATTAAGGTGTATTTTTCATTATAGATAATAATATGCGTATATACAGTGTGTGTTCATTTATATTACGATTTGAGGAAAAATGCCTTAAAATCTATAAATTATACGTTTAAAGCCCTACTGGGATCCGATCCAATAACTTTTGATGTGATAGCATTTCAAGTCTATTACTACAGTATATCCAATATGCGAATAAAAATTATAAAATTTTATATTAAAAAGTGTTCTGTTAAGTAAAGTTTTCATAAAAATCAATTATGATAAAAAGCCATTAATCATTCATCAAATGGGTTGAATACAAGATAAACGGCAAAAAATATGACCACTATTACATGTTCCTCTCACCTTTATTGACATTGCTTTAATGGCATCAAAAGTTAGTTACAGGGTTTTCAGATATTTCACTTTCAAATAATAAATCGATAAATCTTTTTGAAAATTCTTGAGATATGATAATGTGGTAATCTTGTATACAACCATCAAATGAAAATTTATGATAAGCTACGAAGTCATAATCATTACATAGACATGATATGACATATTCTTTACATTACATTTATATCATCACCTTTTGTAACAATACTTTCAATTAGTTGTCTCAGAGTTATCGTCATTCGAGAAAAGATAAAGATTTTGGAAACTCATTTAGTCTATTGGTGTGAATTTGTATAAAATGTTTTGGTCAACTCAAAAATCTCTTTTGAATTTATAGTTTTTTGACGCTTTTGAAAGAAAAATGCCTCACCAAAGATGAATGGTGTCAAGTCTAATAAATATCAAAGCATACTTTTCCTTAAAATAAATTTTTTTATTAGAATTATTGTTTAATTAATCATTACATAAACTCATTTTCTCCATTTTGCACTTTATTCATCTAATTGTACGAACCAATCATCGACATTATCACAACATTTAGACTTTTTTCAAGTTTCCCATTTATAAGATATACTTATATTTCTTCCAATAATATGTAAAAGAACTTACGATATATCAAAGTTTTGAAAATTTATTTGGTTTGTCACGAATTCATGGTTTAATTTTCATCAAACAAAAGAACTTAAGAGAGTTTTGAGATAAATTCAAAATAAAATAAGTTTTGTAAAGTTATTTATACAAAAAATGTATTTAAAAAATTAGAATAATGCGTAAGCTTTATGCTTAAGAAGTTTGCAAAAAATATTACAATTGATTGTTGAAATGATTACTAATTTCTCAATAATTATTATAGAATGCATTCAATATTGATCTTATAAGTCCAATATGTAATGGTTTGTATTATTTGGCAAAACTAGGACTTCGTATTGCTTAAGACAAAATATTGATCACAATATGAATTATTGAGTAAAGATTAGGTAAAAGTGGTCAACAGAAATATGATGGCATAATATAGTGGTTTTGGCGGCCACCGCATCAATACTATTCAAAAAGTGTCTCATCATTATTTCCTGTCTTACCACCACTTTAATACTCTCACACTATTTCAATCTTTTGCCTCTAAATAGTTAGCGCTCTCATTCTTTATAGCATTCAATGACAAATAATTCTTGGGAGGAAAATAAGTTAATGTCATTTTGCTTGCCATTGAAGAAAGCGATTTAGTGCAGTACCGATCGACCGACAGCCACAACACTATTTCATCCGCAGTTTCATCCAGTGCGGACCACATTAATACTAAGTTATTACATCTTATACCCAATAGCATAAAGACTATATACTATTTTAATCGAAATAATTTAGATAAGACCAGTCAGTTGGCAAAAATACTATTCAATTATAGCCGTTTTGTTAAATATCTAATGTTAACAAATATTAAAGTGGATTTATTTTTAATTAATCAATCAATTTGATATCTAACTCATCTAAATTATGGCGATATATTAGGCTAAATAGGACTGTGTATTAGTATATATAAAGAGAGAGGAGCAGAGTTGTTATTCAGGCCTCATGCGAGGCTTGCCTCAACTTCGATTATTTAGTGTTGGATCTTAAGCGGGCTCACCATAAGGTCAATCAATCGCTTTGGTAATGCAGCAAAAATTGGCATTTATTTGGACCAAAACTCTATTATTGACATTAAGGTTTGGCGATGTTCTCTATGTCAATAATTTTCAACATTGCATAGGCGGACAATTTGCTCGAACTAATAACTCTAGATATTACTTATATTGAGTTGACTTCTATTTTAATTCAATTGGAAGAAAAATTTGTCGATAATAAACTGTTAACACCATTTATCCATTGTATTTGAAATAGTTCTCAATAAACAAGAGTTAGAGTTAACTTTTAGTTATACTGTGTAATGAAACCTAAGCTTTGTGTTGAATCACTTGCAAAAACAGATTACTGTACAGTGATGTGAAATTTGTAGAAATTATTTTTTTATAATAAAAATGTTAGAAATATTAAACATAAAATTAGACGATCGATACAAAATAAAGTTTTTTTCACCGTAAAACTCAAAATCAGGATTTTGCACAAAATTCACTGGAATTGATTTGTTTCGAACTCCAGTAAAGTATACTTAAACTTAATGTTAAAATGATCAGATCCAGGTTGTGCTTGCATTCAAATATAAAATACGTTTTATAAAGTAACTCTATAAAATTTAATTTATAAACTAAATCCAATGTTTCATTTTCCGACTAATTTTTGGTTTCACTTATACAGGTATTTCCATATTTGTGCTGACCTAACATGGAATCAAATATATAATTTTTGAATTTATTGTCAAAACTATAATACAGTATAGATATTTCTCAGATTAATCAATTTAATTTCTAAAATTTTGGCAAAAAATTAATTTCACATAAAATAGTCTCATAAAAGCGACAAGTATTTAATAACCCTTGACTTTCGGCGTTATCCTACACCTAATTTGAGACAAATCTGTCAAAATTTAATTCTACATATGAAGCAAGTCCCGGAAGAATAGTAAAAATATACTCTCTTTAAAGGGCTTAAGTGATATCAATATATGTATAGGCATTTATTATTATACCTAAACTGAGTTAAGCCTTTTAAAGAGAGTATATTTCTGCTAAGGTATCTCTTCCGTGACGTGCTTCATATATAAAATAACTTTATTAACAGATTTTAAAGCAAGTTTGAATAATAAGAGGGATGTTTCACAATTTATCAATACTACGGCCAAAATCTGGAAAGAATTATATCCACACTGAATACTTGAATACCCAATTGAATAATTCTAAAACAATAAAAGGTTCAAAATTGTATGGTATTGACTATTAATAAGATATAGAGATTAATTATTTTTTGAAGAGAGCGAATTTTACAGTCGTTAAACTCTTTTTTAATATATAAATGAAATTGAATTTGTTTTCTCTATCTTTCTTCAAGTAGAAGAATAACAGACTACTGAAGAATTTTTATATTAGAGTTTGAAAAAATTCGAAGGCTTTATAATAGCCTGTGCTTTACGGTTAGAGCACAGAGTTTGTTGCTTTTCATTTAAAATTATAATTGCATTACTCACTAATGGAAAGATTATTAAAACTGAAAGACTGAAAAAGGTTTAGACTTTTGAAAATCAGCTCAACTTTTTTGAAATTAAGATTTTCTGCAATTTTAATAGCAGTAATTTCAACAATAGTTATTACATTACTTTCTCAAAAATGCAAATACAAATTAGATTGAAATCTACAAATTCAGAAAAGTAATAATTATTATTACTCACTCGTCAGTATTGTTTCAAAATTTGAGAATTATCTATATTATTAAAAATAATAATATCAAAGTGTCTGTCTGTCTGTGTGTCCGCGATGTACAATCATAAAAACTTACAAAAAAAATTCAAATGCATAGTAAAGTCTATAGTAATGCTTTTTAAATGGTGTCTCTTAAAAATAAAATAATTTAATGCAAAAAATCTTTTATTCAGAAAATGAAAAAAACAAAATCTTTTGAGTAGTAATTTCAAACTTATTATACGAGTTTAAAATTTAAAACTCATTATCTAAAGTCTAAAATATTTAGTGAAATGACAGAATTTAAAAAATATTTAAAATGAAAAAGTTGCAAAGCAACGGGTACTGCTAATATACAGTATGAATTTAAAAATTGAGATTCATTCAATTGTAATTAATTAGTTAATCAAGAGGAAAGAAAAAACTCGAGGGAATTAAATCAGTAGAAAATGTCCCCAACAGCTAATGTTTTGATCATAATGAGAGCCAATCTCTTCAAATAATTCCTAAGCGATCACATGTCAACTTATGGCAATCACTTGCAGAAACCACAGCACAAACTTTGTGGCACAAGTGAACTGCATGAAGTCGATCCAAATCTTTTATAAGTTATTAGCAGAGACTGACTTTACTTACTAGCATTTTCACAGTCAATCTATATATTGCCAAAAATAAAGTTAGCCTTTAAAAAAAGTTTTAATACTTTGAAGCATCAAAACTTTGACATAAAGATTCAGCCTTTTTATAGCAATTTTAATTATAGTAAAAGCCAAAAATACCCTTTTGTTATAAAAGCATTAGTCGATCCGAATCTTAGGGAAAGTTTGAGAAGAATATACTCTGGATAAGTATGTGTCTAAAAGAAATAGATGTTTCTACGCATGAATGTATGGCACGCGTCGCCATCGAATCCATTGAAATGGGTCTCATTTGAAAGTAGAGATTCACTCGAAACACTTTGACCGCTATTTTCTCTATTATATTCCTCTTTAAATCGCGACTTTTGCGCTTTTAATGCATTAGTTGTTTTCAAGAATGCGGGACAATCATCGTCTTTATATAAAATGATGCGAATAAATTGTTTAACCATATAAAGCGTTCATCAATTATATAACTATTCTATTTCTCGATTCAATTAATGTTCAATCTTTGCTTTTAATTTGGAATTTATTAACAAAAAATGTAAATTATTTGTGCGATAATTATATAAATTTATTCTAAACATTAATACTGTTTCGATAATGAATCAGTTACTGAATCTCAAACTTTCAAGCTTTTGGATCGTTATTATACTCTATTTCTACAAATTATCTTTCGGTAAGTCATTAAGTTATTAAGTCATTAAGTCTTGAACTTTTCAATAAGTTTCCGAATTTAATTTAGACATCAGTTAATAAAATGAATTATTACTATATAACAGAAAAAACTAATCATATGATTGCTGTCATAGTTTTAAGTTAAGCAACAAGAAAATGTTTGTCTAATCTTTTTGCTGAATATTTTTTATTCTACTCTTAATTTGTTAATGCATTGTCACAAACTTTCTGCTTTTGCATCAATACTAAATATAGTATAAAAAGTTTTAATCTGAGTATTAAGATCATAGATAAAAGCTTTCCGTTTAAATTCGGTTTATTTCACTTTACTTTTTATCTGATTTAGTTCTTTAGTTTAATAATTAATTTTTGCTCAATATTTGCAAATAAACAGACTTATCTTGATTTTAGCCTAAAAAGCCTATAAGTTAGATATAACTTATTTATTATTATAACTTCTATTTTAAAACATTTAAAAGTATCAATATTTGCAAAGATATTGCTTCAAAACTAACTTTAGTTTGATGTAAGACTATATAACTTATTTATATAAAAAGTATTTTCAATTTTCTGAGAGCAAGTTTTAAAAAATTATTTTTTAAGTATTCATATCATATCAAAGCATGAGTTACATAATGTTATATTCAATACATTGTATTGAGTTTCAGTCCATTATATAAATATAAATATAAATATAATAGAAAAAGTTGAAACTTGCTTTTTGCTTACAAGAAATACTTTTTGACATTATTAATAAGCCATTGAAGGGATCTAAAAAATAGATTGTAAAGTTATTCTACACTCTGTCTCCTTTATTAAAATTTTTGACTCATTATATAAAATAAAAGAGTTTTCATTGTTTTAGAAATCTTTAACAAAACAACTTTTAAATTAATATTAGTTTTAGTTAAAATATAAAAAGTTTATAAATATAGTATTATTAGCTTATATGAAATTATTTGAAAGCAAATGCTATCGATAGTGGAGTACATGGTCCAAGTCTTAATACAGTATATAACTTATACAAAAATGTTAGTATTTAAGGGAGTTGTGAGACTCTAGTATTGTAAGTCAAACTTGAAAATGCATTCAATGGGGTATTCAATGCTTAATATAAGGATTATGCTAAAGATGTCAGTAAATGGGAATAAATGATGGAACAAATGATGATATCAGTTAAGAGACAGAATAGAGAAACTGATTTGATTTTGAGGTCGATAACGTTGCATAACATTGGATGCCACACCTTTGAACTATAATATAATATAAATATAATACAATATAGATTGCGCTCATTTTATATACAATACTTTATTATATAAATTATATAAGAGTGCACTTATGCGCTCCATTTAATCATATTTTTGATTGATAGGAATGCATATAAATTTTTACTAATATTGTACTTAAACATATAATACACTTTTTCTCTCGTTCTTCTGCTTTTTTAACAATAAACTTTTATATGCTTTTATATGGTTTTATATGGTTTTATATGCAAGTTTTCGCTCTTTTATCTACACTATTATTATCGTCATCATTAGGGCGCGGAAGTCTATGCATCTCTTCTATTATTCTCATATATCAAACATAATTTATATTTTGGATATTTTACTCATCAAAATGAGAATAATGACAATAAAATTTCTCTCTCTCTCTCTCTCTCTCTCTCTCTCTATCGCTAACTAACTCATTCTCTGTCTGTCTGTCTCTCTCTCCTATTTGTATATATACAGTAATTCCAATTTTTATATATAACAAATTTAGTATTTTTTTGAAAATAAAACTCATACAGTATTTATCATAAATATAAGTTAGTTATAAATTATCAAAATTAGAACTTTATTATTCATTTGATCGAATGGATAATAGACTTAATCTAAGAATTATTCATGAGCTTCAATTACAATAATGTAGTTCTTCGTTGTCTTTTATTAAAATAAAACATTTGTTTGTTTTACAGTAAAACTTTTTTGATTAATATTAAAAGTAATTTATTAATAAGTTTATATTAACTTTAACTCATATAATATAATATATTAACATTTTTTTGCGCGACATTAATGCATAAAATATAATTTAGAGCCTCTTAAAGAGCTAGAGCTGGACTACAATAAAACTACACGCGAAACACATTAAAATGTTAAATATGTTGCCATTACTTATGCTGTGATTACGCATCATTTGCATTCACATTTGCATATATGATACCTAAACAGATGAATGAGCACGTAAATAGGCCGTTACCATATTTCTAGCTTTCACATTGTCTAATAGCTATAACTCATTTACCACTTTCTTAAGCAAATGAAACACTTATATGTATATATATTTCTTATATCACTTTGTTTTCTATTTAATAATATAATGTCACGCATTCGGCTTTACTTTTACGTGACTTTATATAAACGCAACTTTGCTTAATCGCTGTAAGTATGGCTTGAATAACATTTTTTATTCAATAATTTAATTCTGAGTTTCTTTGGAAAGAAGTTAGAATTTCAAACAATTGATAGGATAATTAATTATTAAGGTTTTGCCGACTTATATATTTATAAGCTATTATGAGAAATAATGATTTTTTGTTGAATATAAGCCAAGAATCAAATTAAACACTTATTTGCAATAAAATATTCAGTCTGTTATCCCAATGGAAATTTGTCTGTAAGCACTTAATCTTATATCTAGTTTTCTTCTTTTAACATGTTTTAAGAGTAAAACCCTCTAAGTTTAGAGCGTCCTTTAACTTTTTGTTGATGCTTAGCATTGTTTTGGTTTTCAATTCTAGTGCGTCGACATTAATTGTAATTAGATAAGTCAGTTGGGACTCTCGCTGGCCTTTACTCTACACAATGCCATATATCTTATCCGAAGTTCATTCTCGTTTTGCCCCTAGTTTTGACTGTGAGTGAGCTCACAAATTCCTTTACGTGGCACAAACTTGCAGAGTGTAATTGAAGTTTTGGCCAAAGCATGGTTTTTGTTGCCACCAATTGGGAATTGAGCGTAAAGTATTAGTTGTCCTTTACCAGTAGTTTTAGTGTAGAGAATAAGTTCTTTTGAGTAGAGCTTCGTATATATTATGTTTTCACTAATTTGTACGAAAAACAATTGAAGACTTGGAAGTCTAGATGACATCATAACAAAGAGTTAAAAGAATTAGAAAATAGAGAGCGAAGACTTGCAGAAAACTGATAGCGAAATAGTTGCGATCGTAGAATCTCAATCAATTCCCTTTACGGACATATATCACACAATTGATTCGGCACTTGGGATACATTTGTACTCATCTCACAGTATATAAGATAAAATTGAATTGACTCCAGGTTTCAGACACATGATAAGAATCATTAATAACATTTTGCAAATATGATCCTAAATAATCATCTCTTGATTTATAAGTCTCTTTAAATTAATCAGTTTTACTTTGAGAGACACTACTTTCACAGTTATTTCTAATTTGCACCAAATTTTTATATTAGTTTTTATTCGACATACAGTAATATCTCTTCAAATTAAAAAAACTAAAACCAAATGTATTAATAATAATAAGTTTAATAACAAAAATTAAACTATTAAAAAGTGATTGATTTAATTATAATGTGTAACTTTTTGATTTTTAGTATATTTTAAATTTTTATACTGTATTGTTCCACAATATATGTATAGCTTTAGATAATAAGTTATAAATTTTTAGCTTTTAACCGCGTATACGTAGAAATAAAAGCAATGTTATAGCCTTTACAGTGCATTTGAATTTTTTGAATTTTTTGAAAATTTTTATAAGAGGAAAACCTGACCTAACATAAGATTAAATGAGAAAATAAATGTAATAATCATTTTGTTTTGCCTCAATTAATACCAGAGTAAAAATGTATTAATTTGAACGTTTAATCAATTACCGGTACCTTAAGGCTTAAATATTTTCATGGACTATGATTTAGTTGCTTTATATGAATGCAAATGCATTAAATTTCATTTATGCAGTAATAGCCATCTTTACAATAATGGGTATGTAATTGTTGTCTAATGTCTCTTTACTTTGCATCGAGCCGTTCACCAAACCAAGCAATGTTCCTTTTAATGTTCATTCTTCTCTCTTAGAGTCATAGATTGTTCATTCAGTTCTGGTGAATATAATCACCTTTTGTTGTTGTTAATACAGTTAATAACGGTCGGCCTCTTTTACCAAAATAACAATGCATAAGAAATTTCGCCCAAAAAGCTTAATATTTAAGGTCTCTTAAAAAGACCATAACTTTAATCTCTAATATGTCACAATTTGAGACCATTCCATAATAAAAGTTATGCGGAAATATTTTTATTGTATGTATTTCGAGCATTTCATGCTTTTATTTATCATCATTTTCGGTTAATTTCACTTCATTTGAGGCCAATTTAGGCAAATAACTAGAATTAAGGTGACGTACAGTTATTCAATATTTGGCACTTTAATGCAGATCATATCAGACTTTTACAATCCTAGGCTCAAAACATGTTTCTCAACTGTCATCTCCATTGACTAGAACCTTAATTTTCCATAATCTTTAGGATACATATTTGGGTCGTAAACCACATATAGTAGAGATGCAGTGCTATAATGTCAGAGACAGTTTGGAGAGAGAGAGAGCACAAAAATAAATGAAGATAAGGAAACTGAACTAATTTGTGGCTCTCGTGCGTTATGGGGATTAGAGTGTTAGAGTAATGTAAGTAAAACGGGTTCAGGTTAGGGAATCGGTATTGTGTTAGCTCTTGGCAATCGATAAGGTATCGAATGGGACAGACTCTCACAGACAGGGAAAGGAAGACAGAGAGAGAGAGAGAGAGAGAGAGAGAGAGAGAGAGAGAGAGAGAGAGAGAGACAAACTGTGAAAGTATAACGCATTAAAAAGGAAGATATAAGATAGCAGTTCGCAAAAGTGTTTTGTACCGCAATTACAAAACGCATCGATAAGGTCTAAACATCAACGGCTTTCACAAACATTTGGAAGTTTATATTGGATTTGTTGTTATTTACAGTTGCAGTTACTTATAAATTACTTTTTCCTAAATTGAATCCAATTTATCAGAATTAGTCAAACAATACAAACAATAGACAATTTGTGATACGATATTGAACTATGCGATAAAGCAAAGGGATCTACAATTCAAATAAACACATAGAATAACTGGTAAAAAAGTTGTAAATTTGATTTGGTTTCAATCAAATGAAGTGTAATGTTTTGGTGTATTCTCAAAAATCTCATTGAATTGAAGCACTAGAGAAGTTACAAGAATTTCGAGTCAGTTCAAAATTGTGTTGTGTTAGTCCTTAAAAGACACTTTCTTGCAATAACTTGAAAAATAACACAATGTATTGCCTTAAATACCAGTATAATGTAGGGTATAAAGTAATACTGTAACAAAAATTTCCGCAAATACTCATTTGTAATGCCATAAAAATGTTTTTCTAGCAATGACTTAATTTTGAAAGCGTTTACAATGCTTTGTATGCAAATATATTTGTTTTACAAGCGCTGCAAACATTAACTTAATTTTTACAATTGCATCCATTGAAGCGCACATCTGTTGGTAGTGTATTGTATAAGCACATAGACTAATAAAATTAAATATGTTAAACAACATCTTATTCTAAGCTAAATTAAGAAAATGGCAATAATTTGGCTTTTTCTCAATAAATTTTAATGTCTTCTAATTATGAAAAAATGGCTCAAATAAATTCTTTTGAATGCGCACAATACTCAACTTTAGGGAATTTCTATGAAATCTTGTTTGATTGACGATAAGCTTTCATGAAATTATCGGTCCGGAAAAGACTGTATACAACGTATCAGTGAATCCTCTAAACGCCAAATCGGATTTCTATTCAGTAGATTATACCTATTTTTATAGCATTAGAAAGTTTTTATTTCCAATTCTTTTTTCTTCACTAAATTATTTGCTCAAAAGTCATTTCGGATTAGATCTCTTTATAGTTTATTAAGTCATAATATACTTAATTATCTCAGAAAAGCAATTCCAATACAAACAGTGCAAAATATTATTTATTTAATCCAAGTATATAAAAAACACAAATTATTGATAAAAAATATCAATGACGTAAATTACAGCTCAGAATACTAACTTACAGTATAATAACTTATAATACTCTCTTACATTACAAGCTTACCTATAATATTATAATGAGTCAGATTTTTTTTCTATATAATCACGCGATAATTATTTTAGGTGATGATAAAAATCAACTCTCGTTTCATTTTTACAAAAATTTAGATAAGTTTTAATGAAAATCCTAAGATTTATGATTGAGATAACACTTTGCAGTGTTTCGGAATTCATAAAAGATATCTCATGTGAATTAAGCAAAGCTAATGAGACAATTTTTCATTGAAATGGTTGTCTCTTTCACTCATTAGAGTTACTTTGACTGAGTTAAGGTTACTTTATTATTAAAAATGTGGTAATAATTCAAATGGAAAGCGCGAGTTCAATGATTCAAAGGCTTTATTTAGATTAAACAGATAAAGGCCTGTACATGACTGAAATGAAATGCCGAAAGTTCTTTCAAATATATTTACATTAACATTACAGAAACGCACAAATAAAAGGATAATTATGACTGAAAATAGTTAGATATGATACTATTGTACAGCAATCATAGCCAAAAAGGTCAGACATAAAACTCAAAAAGGTATTTTACTCTATCATATCGTGACAGTAACTGTTATTGAACAGAATGAATTCCATTCATCCTACTTATCATTTTGTCAATTATTATATGGACTCCAACTCAAAAGAAGGTGCCTTTTGTGTGGTTAAGATTAGGTATCAAATAAAAAACTCTTAGGATTTTATCGGTTTTTATGAATTGGTTGTATTTTACTATTAACATGAATCCAGTTATAAAATATTTGAAAGTGTAATAACAGTTAAACATAGCATTACAAAGAGAATAATTATTCATTTTATACACTTATTCACTAATTCAATATTAGTTGAAAATAATGTTTTTTTAAAAAGATTTAATGAATGCCACTATTGTTGGGTTTACAAAATTTTTACACACATTTGCGGTGTTTTCTTTGATGGCATTTAGTGACTTAGTTCTTATCCTTTATTTCTTTGAATAAATTAAATATAAGTAGATTTCACTTAAAATAATTCAATTGTATTAAAAACCATTGGCACGAAATGCATATAATTTTTCTCTTGCATTGACTATAATCTCAAATCTATTTGCAATTCTCAAAGGAAACGTTTTGCTACTTCTGGCACACATAGTGAGCAAACACAAGTTGCAATATTAATTAGTCTAATTTAATTCCTATGTGTTCAGTCAGTTGCGGCACATTTGCTGCTATTTATTTCCTCGTCTTTGTTGTAATCTAATGATAAAACTCACAAAATTCGGTTACATATCGAGAATTTTACAGATGCATTGCATTTGTGATGCTCATGAAAATAAATGAAATTTTGGATTTTTAATTAGCAGAAAAAAACAAATATATTGTATAAATAGATAATTGGATTTAACGCTAAAAACCCTTTTTCAACTTCGTTAAAAGTTATAAAAGTTTTAATTTGTTTTGTTATTAATTTTATTTTTTAAAAATTGCAAATAAAAATTTATTTGTGTAATAATTATAACCTAAAGCAAATTATTTTTGTAATTAGGTGTTTCCAATTCACTTGACAATAGTCTTCAATCAGGTCCTCGATTCATAGTGGAGCCGCCATCCAAAGTGCACTTTTCTAATACTTCAGGTGCAGTTATCATATGCACTGCCACAGGGTTTCCACCTGTAAAGATTTGGTGGGTTTTGGCAGACGGGTCTATAGTTAGCGATGTCCATGGCCTAAGACATGTCAGATCTAATGGTGAACTAGTTTTTCCGCCATTCTCCGCATCGATGTATCGACAAGACATTCACGCGACTGTATGTGAATAATTGCAGTCACTATTCATTCATCAAATATATTTTGTTTAATGTCTTTTTTGGTGCCCTAATACCACACCTTTTATGATTTTCAGGTATACCGATGTATGGCTAGTAATGCAATCGGCACTATTCGAAGTCGTGACTGTCAAGTAAGAGCAGGTAAATGTTGAATCTTTATTCTTGATTGATATTTACATTTCGCGCTATTTATCTATATTAACAATAATCAAAATAAAAGTCAAATCAATCTAAAAGCAAGGTTTTTCTGATTAAGCAAATGTATTGAATACCGTATTAATGATTTGTTTCTATGTGTTTATTAGTGATGTTTTACTCATTTTCTTGTCGTACAGTGCAATCAGTTTTACAGTATAAGTAAGTCTGACAATAGCGCAGACATGAACAGCGAAACAGTGCTGACAAATCTGATATCTTCTTTGTCTTACTTATCACGTAAAAGCAAAAGTGACAAATTAATCAATCATATTAGGGATTACACAGAAAGACACCCATTTTTTACCATTAAATGATTACATTTGATGCTTATATTATAGCAATACCTATAAGTATTAAACTTTATACATGTATATTAAACTCGATTTTATTTGGGCGTTAATTTTTGCTTTTTCTAAAAAAATTTCTAATTATTAAAAAGTTTTTTTTGCCTTAATTGTTTTCGGTTATGCGTAAGCTTTGCAAACATAATATGAAAGATATCAATACTTAGGATCCGAATCTATTGTCATAATTTCTGTAGATTTAAATCTAATAATGAATAGTAATAATAAATTTAGATTAAATGATATTTATATACGAAATATAATATAAATTAAAGTGACATATTTTGGTGAAATGCAAACTAACTTTTCATTTATACATAAATTTATCAAAAAGTGATGCCAACCCACTAATGGGCGAGAAAGTATAGCATGAGTTTATATTTTGATAGTGTATTATATAACAAAATTAATGATTGTCTGCCCAACTCTATTATTTGATAAACGCGTATAAATTGTGCTCTTATTCATGTATTTATTATGGACTCATTTTATTCTATTGTTAGAAAACTAAATTCAAAAGTTGGTTCTAATAGTTTTAGTTTTATTGTCCTATCCTTCCTATCAATATTCAAATTTGAACTTAAGTTTATCTTTTAAATAAATCCAATGTCAATCTCAAAAGAAATTTTTAAAATATCGAATAATTATAAATATTGTCAGATATTTTTAAACATAAGAATTTTAAATAAAAAGACTGACTATTATACAGAAAAGTTCTCATAGCCTCCAAATATTGACTTAAATTAAGCGGCACTTTCTGATTAATTTAAATATTTTTTAATCTTAAGGTAAATGCAATTTTTGCATCGTTTAAGTTTTTTTATTGCAAAGCCTTTGCAGTGGAGTTAATCTGATTCCGACAAATATTCAAAAAGCTCTAAGTATTGTATTTATTAAATAATGAGCTCAAACTGGAAGACATATATACGTTGCGATCATTTCTTTTCTTATGTTAAGTAGTTTTGTGTGTTTAATATATAGCACATCGACTTTCAAATTATGCAAAACATTTTTGAGCGTTTGTCAATATTGATGCCACTCTAAAAATATATACAGTTTTTCGATTAATTCAATAAAAAAAAATTTCTAAAGAATTTATTTCAAAACTCGATAATGCTTATGAATAAATATAAAAATTATAGTGATTTCTGTTTTCACCAAAGCTTAAGTTTCATCATTCATCACAACTATTAAATTTGGCCAAATTAATGATTCACATTACACGATATGCATTGTAATTCATAATATATTCCATATATTATAGAGTCAACAGAATAGAGAACATGCAAGCATTGGTTGTAAAGCAATTTTAGTGTTGCTTAATATATCTGATCAAACTCAGGAAATTAAGCTTTCAAATAGTGTTTAGTTTTGAGTGACTTGTAGTCAATGCAATGCACTTCTTATACAGTCATGAAAAGTACTCAATCAAAGAATTTGCAGAAGGAATACCAAATACATATTATATAATATCAACGTTTTATACAGTGTATTAAAATATGAAGAATTGATGCTTTAGCACCACTTGATGTGTATTAAGAAATCTTTTTTGGAGGAAATTCTACTTGAATCAAGAACTTATTTCTCTGGATTCACGCTTGAACTTTCCTGCATTGAAATTCAAGATTTTATTTTCGATGTTTTATGAATTAATGTGAAATACTTGAGACTTAATAATGTTTAGTATTTCGAAATTGAATTTCTCTATTTTTATTTTATTTATTCCTCGCAAAAAAATGAGTATAAACTTATTCTGTAGTTTACCCTACAATAACGGAAATACATAGTCTTTGAAGTCATGAAAAATCATTGATCGGCCATATGTGTCATTGATTGAATCCAAGTAAATGCAATTCAAATACAAATAATCGATTAGTAAAAAAGCTTTCTACGGCTGTAATGCGCTTTTTCACTTATTCTTCCCCTACATTTTGACATTCATGATTTTGGGCAAAATACATTTTATTTGAACATCACATCACACATAGATTGCATTAAAAGTTATGACTTATAACAAAAAAGTGAGTGAAGGCTCTAAACTTTGAAGAAACAATGATAACATTTCAATCGAATTTTTCACACATTTCTAAAACAAATTTTCAAAACAAATTTCACGATTATATTCTTTTTTAAAGTTTGGTGCCATTGAAAATACAATATTGTATTACAATGGATACAAAGTTTATGAATAAATTAATAGTGTTGTGCACTTCAAGCTTTACTGACATCATATCTAATAAATAAGAGCTGAATAGAATAAATGATATAAATATAAAGCTCTGTTTAACTATTGATATGTTTCTCTTTAATACTATGAATGAAATCTAGAACAGTGTTTAAACGTTAAAAACAAGAGCAAAGCATTAGAGGACATTTGAAAACATCAATATTGCATTGCATGAAAATTTATTAAATGCCTTTTAGTTCCATATTCGATAGAGCTTACTGTCATCCAAAGATTTATCTCTAAATCAGTCCTCTTCTTGTCTCCAACCATTGCTAAAAAGCATAGCATCTCAAAAATATTTATGAAGTCTTTCTGCTTCAAAACCAAAGGCTTTTGCTGTTTAATTTGATTTATTATTTTGACGTCAAGTGTCAAACTTTACCATTTATAAGATTTCATTTGTGAACTTAGTTTTCAATTTGAAAATTTTGTCTTTTCATAAATTAGATCTTATTTATTCCTGATTACGTTTTAGAAGAATAATTCACAACATTTATTGCAGAAAATTATTTGTTGAGAGTAACCATTTTTGTATTAACTCTATTTTTTAACATTTAAAGCATTTTTCTTTTATTAATTTAATAATAAATGCCATTTGTTTTTCAATATATTTTTAATGGGAATTAATTTTTATTAAGCTTAACGTGAATTCAAAAACTGATAAACATTTTTCTAAGTTTAGCCAATAAAACACTGTACAGCAGATAAGTTTGAAAAACAAATCAAGTGATAAAAACTATCATGAAATTGAACACATGTCTACTTAAAGCTTTAACTTAATTATAATTTGTAATTTAGTTGTTATTTTAAGGCATTAACTTTTCTTCATGCGTATCCATAAATGAGGTCAACTCTGGGAAAATGGATATTCAAAAACAAATTTTCAAATTATCCTAATTATTATACTTATTAAACAGGTTCACTATTTCCATATTGATTTCCTGAATTTTTTTAATACTCTGTATCTCTGGATCTCTGGATCTTATGAATCTGAAGAAATCGATATATTTGAATAAATATGAAAACATACCTTTTAGTAAATAAAATTATGCAAAGCTTATACATTTCATATATGATATCTTGAAATATTTTTCTTATTAAACTGTGATATATTCATATAAAACTCAAGATATTTACATAAGTCTTCATATTGATATTGGAGTCAATTTCTAAATAGATTGAAACTCTGATTTGATTTCTTCATTTTTATAACTTCATTAATATGCCATAAAAATGAATCCTCAAAACTAGACGTTTTCATAGCAATATTTGATATGAATAAATAAATTAAATTAACCAATATTTTTATTATAATGATAATGATTTAATCAAATATTGACAATTAAATGATTAAACAAAGTATTATAACTTATGACAAATGGGACTAAAGAATATGAATAACCCAATTATATAACAAGCTTTAAAATTCTAGTTTGTTTCAAGTAAATAAAGTAAAAATGATTTCACTTTGAGTTTAGGATCGAAACATCATACGAAAACATTTCTTAATTATATGGTTTTCCAAAGGAAATAGTTGTGTGGATGATTCGATTAGATGTGATGCTCGGTTGGAAATTCAATGATTATATAGTGAATTCAGTGATCATCAAGAAATAGTTGATACAGACTCAAGAAAAGTAACTTTTATCTCATGCCTGCCATATATCACTTAACAATTAAGCATTATTCTAATTGTCGTTTGGCTTATCTTCTACTTTGAGTGTGAAATAAGACCTATTTTTGCTCAAGACATCAGAGATAAATAGAAAGCATCTTTTCTTAGTTTGATGCAATCAAATTTTGAATCAAATCAAACCAAATAGAGCTACACTTTTAACTAATTCTTTCTTGAGATTAATACAGAGTAATCACAATTTTGAAAATGATTGTTTGTCTCAAAATTATTTATAATAATAGAGATCTGACCACAAGAGACACCTAAAATACGACCATAATATTAAAGATAGACATTTATGACAATTTATTGACTTAAAAAGAGCTATAAAAGTGTTATTCAAACTTTTATAATTGCCTAAACTTTTACTCGAAAAACTTTATTATTTGGTAATTAAATATATGACCCAAAGCTGATTCTGTGCGAAACTATAAGTTTTATTATTTTCTTCTTATAGAATATTATAGATATAAAGATATAGTTATAGTCTCGCAAGAGATATAACTTAAGGCCATATACTCTGCGCCATAATTGTAAGTGATCTATTCGTACATAACAAGATAGCTTTAATTTTATATCACTATTGATATTGATAGCAAAGAGAACAAAACAGTTTTCTATGTTTGTATTGAGTATTATATAAAATTCTTATTCTAATCAATTAAGTGATATAACTCAATGCAGACAAACACTGCAAAAGGTTCTTTGGAATAAAGCCCTAAACATTTGGTTAATTTAATTTGTAACTGCCCTTAAAGTCAAACAACTAGTGAAATGAGATGGAATTTCGGACCTTTTCTAATGCAATACACTTTCGCAATCTTTGCTAAACTCTTTTCAGCCTGAATGCAATGTTCAAAACAATTTTCATTAATGGTTAATGGACAAAGTGCGTGACCAACTATTTTTGTTGCATTAGAGATAATCACAGCGATTAAGATTTTAAAAGAGTAGATTTGCTACTTTTGATTCCATTGTTTTCAATTAACTTCTTGTTTCAGATTTCATTTTCATCAACTTTTCAGTCAATCAGATTTTCAAAAGTTAATAACAATATTACTTTTTCAAAGTTAGGTAAAGTTAGATATTATAGAATCTTGAATTAAGAATGTGTGCCTTCACTTGTCATTAATTATGATTATATAAAAGCTAAATAAATCACGTTTGATGTGGAAACTTTAGGAATGCATTTGGATCTTCAATCCAATTAACAACAATTGAATCTTATGAGATGTGTTTCACTATTTATTTTCATTTATTCTTTGAAATGTTTTATTTTTAGTGAATTTATTATATATTTATTTGACTGTTTTCAACATTAATCAATAAACTATAAAACAATTAATAACTTTATAGCACTACACTTTCTCAAATGAATAAGTTGTAATCAGTTCTAAATATATTTTATAAAATAATTGCTAAACATTTCTTATCAGCATTTCTAAAGATTAATGTCTTTACCATTTTAAAGATACAGTACTACTGTGAATATTATATTAGTATATGTTTATCTTTCTTACTCTGTCTAATTTAATGCAGATCAGTATAAATTTCTAGAAATAAGTTATGAGAAAACTTTCTAAAAATATTTATTTTGTCGATAAGTTTTCCTTACAATCAATAAACTTATAACTAAGAACAAGAAGAATGAATATTACATTCTATTTATGATTTGAATTACCCGTTTTCATATACAGAGTATTATTACATTACAGCTGGCATTAATAATTACACTTTTAATTAAACAAATAGAAATTAATTGATTAATTTAAATACAAACGATTGTCCACATCTGCTCGCATTCAAATATGAATATTTAAAGAAGGGATATTCAACTTAATAAAATAAGTGATTTTTGAGATCTCCAGCTGTAGACTTTCTATAAATATTTATTATTTAACATTATTTAACTAATAAATTCAATTTAATTCTTACTCTTTTTCTCGTTTGTGTCAAATTAATTATAAGAATATAACTCTATTTTTCCACTATTATTAATTCAGTGATTACTTTTCTCCAACATTAAAATCTAGTTTATTCTGAGATCTATGAAAATAACTTTGATTTAAATCTTTAAATTGGTGGTTACAATCATTTTAAAAAATGTGACTGATTTTAATTATTAATATCTTTTCAAACAGGTGTACAGATATAATATTTCCTTAATTACATAATTTTTCACGGAAATAATTTTCAAAGAAACTGAAAACTCGGTAAATATTTTAGAGTTGACTAAAAAGTTTGAACCTTTCAACTACTTTACTCTTGAATGCATAGGATTAGTAGGGGATCCATAGTTTTAAGCAAAATGAGAATTTAGAGATCAAAAAGTAATGATAACTCTATTCGGATCCAATGTTTTATATATAAGATAACTGTATAAATAGCACACTTATGCCACAAATTACTTCACACTGTTATGCCTGAGTTATAGTTATCCTAACATTTATTTTGATATGTTTAAGTAATATAACATTCTATTTGGCAGTTCAAGCATAAAACGTACTGTACGTAAGACACGAAGGACGCGATCCATTGCAAGCTATCATCATTATCATTATCATTATTTTGATGCATGTTCAATGTGTATTTCAGTTCAACATCTCATCACTTCAATAGAGACTAGAACTTAAGATCACTTCAATTTTCAACATTTTGGGCTGGTTTGGGTCGCTTTAAAAAATCTCACTAATAATTTTAAATACTATAAAAATCGAAACATTAAAGAAACTTTTTTGCATTCACTTAAATTGGTTGCTTTAGTTCAGCTTTGGGAAGGCTCTCATGAAATCACATGTTTATTATTCAATAATGGAGTAACTTATTTATCACTTTGTGCTGGTCTTAAATAGCTTATTAATAATACTGATATAACTGTATTATACATTAGCTTTTTGGGAGTTATTCTTTCTATAATATTAAATAAATCTTGAGTTAACCTAAACTTTATGTCCTTCCTAGCGCTTCGTCTTATAAACAAAATGGTTAAATTATATTTACTTTTATTATTACGATATTTTCGGATTATTATTAGGAATTACCTGTAGTTTATTGCAATAATTAGATTTAAATTATTTAAATCTAATTTTAAATACTGAAGAAGCAGCTGTTCTGATAACTTTAATAGAAAGTGCGCTCAACAACTATTCTAAATATCTTCATATAAAGCAAATTCATGCTATATTTGTGGATCCATTTATACTGTATTAGAATTAAAAAGTTGTTAGTCGTGAGAACTCAGCCGATGCGCATCTCTATTACAAAGTACTGTACCTTTTGTTGGCCATGTTTAATGTTTTATGACACTTGTCTAAGTGATAAAAGTATATGCAACTTGTGATAAACACAAATACTAAGTGCTAAAAAAATTTAATGTTCTAAAAAATTTCTCAATTTTTTGTCTCAATTTCAACTTTTCTTACTTCTCACTACTTTTTATTTTCTTTATATTATGTTATTTTCCGCAAAACTCAAATATCAAATCCAATCCCAGGCATTAGCTTTTTATTCTGGAAATAGGTTTCATTATTACTTATAAATTATATGTCACGCTTATGGAAGTGTTCAAAATAGCTGTGAGTGATATATAATTAATTTAAATATAAAAATAGCTTTCGATCCCATATCACGCACAGAACTATTTCTCTGGCTTTCATTTTGCTGATTACTTACTTGAAGTCTATTACATGTGAAAGTTTGCAACTTTAGTCAATTTTGCATATAAAAGCATGTAATTATCAAATCCATTTGATCAACTGCTAGTCTAAAGTTGCGATTGCTTTAGCATAAGTGAAACGCTGACTCTATCAAGATTTTAATAATAGTCGTTCGGCTAACGATCCTTAAAGAGCAGAAAACTTGGAGTAAATGTTTCCATTTTTCGAGAAATCCAATCCAATTCATTAATATATTAATCAAATATTTGTTCGCTAAAAGATAAATATTTTATCAGATAAACAAATCCAAAATACTTTTCTGGTTTCATTAATTGAGATTTTGTGAACTCAGAATTCGTTTATCATTAGATTTGAATTTATATAACAGTATATGATCTTTGTATGCAAGATCTTCATGTGATTCTAAGTTTTGCGATGAGATTCAAAATTGCTTTTATGGTAATCCAGAGAATATGTCAATACTTACTTTTCACGGATGCATTAAAATAACACCAAATTCAATATAGTTTTACAGCATTTAACGAAACCCATACTAATGAAGTCCTACAGTATTCAGAATAATCTTTTCTTCAGAAACATTAATCATTAAAATGGTTTAAATGGCTTATAATCTTATAAAGCTTTATATGTATTAATTTAAAGTATTTAATACCAGAAAATTATAATGATTAAGAAAATCTCATTATATGAAAAGATCTAATCTTAAAATTTAATGAAAGCAAATATTTTCAAATTATTAAACTGACTAAAAGCTCAAAAGTATGAAAAATTTTTATAGAATCAAATAATTAAATCTTAACCCAAAACAAATATTAGTTTTTGAACATCAGATCTGTTTGTTCAACATTTGTGATGATTTATTTACTTTTCATTAAGCTATGGTTTAAATTTTAATAATAAAATCTAACTTTAAAATAAGTTTCTTATACAGTATTTAGTATTAGAAAGACGTCTTCAATTTGAAGAGTTTTTGAATGTCCCATAAAATAGTTCTTATATATCGAGAGCAAAAGTTCTATTCATTTATTCAATACGGTATACCATTGCAGAGTACTTTACAATGATATGACTTTATCAGAGAGGCCGGTAATACTCAATTGTAGATAATAGAAGATATTTTTGTGTCCAACCTCTCTTTCCTTTAAAATAGATATTTCCTGAGCTTTCATTGAATAGTTATGGTTAACAAAAACTACAAATACATTCCAATTTATCAAAAAAGTTATTCATTATATACTGTACTCTAAATTGATTTTACTAACAAATTAGTTTGAAATAAAACACAACACTTTGAAAGAATGTTTTATCTTGAAAATTATATTAAATAAAAAAATTGATAAAAATACAATACTTTTATCTCAAATGATAAGTTATAAGAAGGTCACTAATAATTGAATTTGATCGTAAGTTTTGGCTATTTTTGTGACTTGTTAGGCATTCAACTTCTGAGCACAAATTTCACGTATATAAACATTGATTTTGCTCTTCTAAAAAAATCTCTTTAAAGCGAACTAAACTAAACACACATAGTATACGATACATGCCTTTATTACTCCTTTAAAAAAAGAAAGAGAAGAGAGAAAAAGTAAAAGTTTGCAAGTATTACAAGTTCGCAACTGAATAGCATTAGAAGTCTATAAAGAGAAAATGTAACGTTTCAGAGAGAGGCACGTTTCGTGGCTGTGTTTTTTTCAATGTAATGAATCTCTAGAGCGGAAAACGCGTCTCTAGAAGTATAATACAGTCTACTTTTTTTCTGAAGGAACAACTTGTGTATTATATCCATTTGAATAAGAAAATAATCAAATCTAAATAAAATCAATAATTTTTTCTTAAAAAGATTTGAGACTTTTTCTATTTATTTACTCTTTGTTCGACTCGAAAAAACATAGATACTATTCCATTCTCAAGCTTAGGATTTTTCGGTAACTAAAACTTTGAAAATCGGTTATTAATCGAGAGAAAAAATTTTTAAAATCGGAAGATTATCTGGATTTTTGTTACCGTTTAATTATAAAACATACAAACTTATAAATGATTATTACTAATTAAAGACTTAACCTGATCTGATAGTGTATTATTGATATTATAGTGAATATTTTCGATGTTTTATGAGTGAAAACTGTTTAACTTGAAATAAATAACTTTTATAAAGACGTTTAAAATCGAATCAGATGGTGCAGGGCAGGATTAGTTTACAGGTTTTAAAAAATCTCAATTTTTCCCAGGGGGTGAGAGCAAAACTTGTAGATTTTCAGAGACAATAAATCACAAAAATCATTTTAACACCAAAAAATTTATAAACTTTTCATTATAATTTAAGGTATTTTTAACTCTTTTAGATAAAGAAAAACTGCTTTTATTTTTTAAAAATACATTGAAAACATATAAGCCCAGCCGAGGACTCGAACCCGGGTCTTCCGACAACATTTCATTAATTTAAAATTCATTAACAATAAACAATTTTGTTGATTTTGTTTATCCGATTTATACAAATAGATCAAGAATATAACCTGAATCTTTTGAAATAATAAATTTTAATCAATTTCATTTAGACCAAAGGCAAGTTTATAAAATTTTCTTTAAAAAACAAGCTAGTTACAATATATTTAAGAAACAAACCTATAAATTTTGATTATTTTTCTCTTTTCTTTTACATAAGAGCTCTTTATTATTAAATTTTGTTCATAAATGTAATAGAAATCAAATTTTAGTCCTAATTTTTCCGAAATTGGGAATTTACCGGAATGGAGAAATTCATAAACTGGAAAATCGTTTTGTAAACTTAAAATAGAGGTTTTAACAGGAATCGGGGAGTTTAAAAATTTGATATATTGTCTTCACATTTTGAAACGCCTTTAACCTTAATTTTCATGATATTGCTCTTAATTATAAAAGTCGGTAATTCCCGGTTTATCCGGGCCTTAATTATTTGACAAAATCTATTGTAATTTAAATTTCATATGATTTTTTCGTAGATTGAAAACTAAGATAATAATTATTACACGTAATTTCATAACTTTGTGAATGATATAATTTTGAAAAATTAATATTTTTTAATATTAAACAAAAATAATTTAAAGTTAATGCAATATATGATTGAATAAAACTTTTACAGTGTCATTACCGGTGATTTCTATTAAAATGTTTTGATAGCTTATAAACGAATCATCAAAAGTAGAGTGTATTTTAGTTTAAAAGTTGTGAAAGAGCTTAAAAATGGGTGTTTGGCAATCCTTATATTTTGATTCGCATATATTTTTGTGTTATAGCCTTGGAATGTAAATATTAGTTTAAGTTTCTGTCACTAACGCGAGTATTAGGATTTCTCAATTGAGAAAGACATCATCATCAGTGCTGTGTCAATGCGTGCAGGGTTGAGAGTATCAACGGATGAGATGATGCTCTTTGGATTTGCAATACGTTTTTGAATATATTGATGCATACGTGAGTTAAATGAAAGAATCTGTAGTATGGGATCAGACAATCTTTACATTTTTTTCTAACACACACTAAAAAGCTTTAAAAATTAAAGTAAATGTTTGCTTTCTTTGAAAAACAAGTTTAGCTCTATTCTGTCAAAAATAAATATTCTTGTATTTCACAGATAAACATGTATTTCATTCACACAAATATTTCCAGAATTGTTAGAAAATAATATTTTAATTTCTTTTTAACAAATATTGAGCGAAATTATTATTATTTGAGGCTTCGTTTAAGAAATGTTTTGACTGTGACTTTATGTCAATATTCTATTGAAATATTGAAAAGTGACACAAACATTGAGAAGAAAAATGGATAAAATATAAGGCAATAAAAATGTTTATCTGCATATTGAATCTCATTGTTAAATATTTATATAATTATTGCCATTCTTTGAAATTACTGGTAATGCGTGCCAACAAAGCAGAGCAAAACAAAATTGAAAATATAATAGTAAATAGCTTTCGTTTAAATGTTTCTTTATTTGACACGAACTTCAACAAACTTTCAAAAATATTTATATATAAGAGAATATTAATATTTTAATAAAGCAAAACATCTCAAACTCTATTTTTAATACTATTATTTATTCCTTCAGTAGTGCATCAGACATATAAAGTTCAAGTCTATGATGAGTTTGTAATTACTGGAAACACAGGCGTAATGCGATGTCAAGTCCCAACATTTGTGCGCGAATATGTGAAAGTCGTCGCTTGGATTAAAGACGAAACAGTTATCGCAACTTTAATGTCACCAAAAGGTAGGACTTATAAGAGTTTCAGAACTTATAACTTCATTTTTTCATGTATTGGAACAGAAGGTTTGCTTTCTCTATACCAGCCGTGCCTCGTAATTGAGAACCTTTCGGGGAGTAAAAGCGTTTGCTATAACAGGGATTCTCTATTTTAAAAATTGAAATATTCTTATAGTTTGAGGACTTCATTATATTAAAGTTAAACAGAAGGAAAATACATTAAATTAAAAAACTATTTGCATTCAAAATTATTTTATAAGAAGCCATACTTTTTATGTTTTCAGCCACTTTTTGATCATATCTTTGAATACTTGAGATAAATAGACACAAATTTAGCATTTTATAATCAATTGGTTGTCATGTTTGTCTATAAAGCTTTAATATAATTTTGAAAATAGTTATTTAGAGGTACTGTATGACTCACTAAACATTAATATTTTAATTGTAGTTTAACTCGATTACTTCAATTTTTACTACAGCACAAGTACATTAACAGAGTTTTCTCTATAAGCGAGTCACTTAATAGTTTTTAGCCTATTTCAGAGCTGGAGTGAAGTCACTATAATTTACTATAACAGTAAAATACTGTGTTAATGAGGGTGTATTAAAATAAGCCATCAATTGCTGATCAATTGAAGTGATAATTTAAATCAAAACATAACTCTGTATTCAATTTTAGGCAGAAATATCTAAATATTTGAATAATACAAACTTGTAAGACGTAAAATAAGATTAATAATGCATTGAAATGAAAATTTATGGCTAAATTCTAAATATATTTATAGTGTCTTAGAAGTAGAAATCATTATAAATGAACACAACTTAAATCGAATTTTAATTATCTATGGGAATAGGGATTTGTAACAGTGAACAACGGTATTAATATGTCCAGAGGCTCTTCTTTCTTCAAATAATTGAGTTGTATCCCACTTCGAGGAATTTTATTTGTCAGAAAATTGTTCAATTTTTTATGATAAACCTCTTGTAAAATATTTAGAATCAGATATCAGTATAATTGAAATGATTCTAAAATCTAATATAAAATGACCAAATTTCAAATTTTTTTGAAATAATAATAATAATTAAGCGTAAATTCAAATTGAATGTTAAAAATATTTATATATTGAGTACAATTTTATTTTATTCATATTTGACTTAGGCATAAAAATTAAATAAACTTTTAACTCATTTATTAAAGTCATAATAAAATCCTGATATACAATTCATTTTATCAATAAATATATTATTTTAAAGGGTTTATTTGCTTATCAATCAAATTTTAGTAAAATTATTTATTATTTTTATATTTAACATATGTTTAAAAAATTTTCAGTCAATTTTCATTCGGCGAAATGAAATTCTGTGAAGTGAAAAGAGACAACAAAATTGAAATTAGAAACAAAATACTTGTTTTTCAAACGTCAGGGTATTTTGCGCGAACAGATGCAATATAATCATCTTAGAAAGAAATTATAATCATGAATATAGAAGAAGAGTAAAGTCAAGCATATGCTGCGTTGCTTAGCATTGCTCTTCTGTCTATCAAAATAGAATTAAATTTTGAGTCTCAAAGAATGAATCAAAACTAGAAAGTCATGAATTTTACTCATATTAATTTATTTTTACAGTTAAGGGTTCTTTGCAAGAAAAACTCATTTTCTGTTTTAAATTACAATTAAAAAGTGATCTTACTTTGAGTTAAATTGTAACTTGTAATACATTTTGACCTAAACTATGATGTTTGTCTATTTTGAAACAATACATTTTCTTTAAAGTAAATTCAGTAAAAAATACATGAATCTGATGTTCAATTACAACATTAAAATAAAAATAAGTGAAACGCGTAATTTTAAATTTAAAAACAATACAACATTTTAATATTTTGTAAACAGTGCAATTTTTAAATATTTTACTAAACTTTCATTTTTTAGTTTACTTCAAATCTTAAATTAAATTGTTTATGCTATAAATTTAGTGTACGATAAAAGATATTTATGAAATAACTTCATCACAATTTGTTAATATGATCTCAGGCTTCAGGCTTTTTTGCTATTTATTAGCGAAAAAGTTTTTTAGTGGTGAAATACGTGAAATGTGTATAAGATTTTGTAGTCTTATTCAGCCATTAAGGGAATCGCGCATTATATGCATATTCTTAATAGACTAATAAATGCAATTATTGCAAACCCCAACAGCATTATATACGGTACTGTACTGTACATTCCTTATTAGAGTTTATGAACTGCTACATTAGAGTGTATGTATTGTACTGTATGATACAATTATGGGAATGAAAGAGCAAAATAAACCCAAACACCAAAAGCAACCCTCTTCAGTGTTAAATTTATTATAAACTTTTGTTCTAAACTTATTTAAACATAGAAATGACTTCAATTAAAATAATTGATTTCCTCATTTTGACTGAATTTTTAATATACTCGTCAATAATTAAATAATAGAATATTTGTCACTTTAAACTAATTGAATTATTATAATCAATTTTGCGTTATTAGATTCAGTTTTAAAATATTAGATTAAGTTTTTTCCACTAAATTAAACTTTAATCTTATCATACACTATAAGCTTGAATGAAGAAATGGCTATTTATAGAAAAGCAACATTTGTTAGCAACATATAAGTATCAGAAAAGTATTAGCTTAACAAATAATTTGTTCATTTTTATTACTTATTAATATTAATGTGAAATCATATTTCTTATATTAGGCAAACTATATTGCGTGTAAATAACTTTAGGCTAATTTATTACATGAATGCTTTCTATCAAAATACGCATAGACTCTAATACCAAAAAGTTTCTTCATATTCTAACAAAACTTATTATCATTCAGTATAGCATTTTATAAGCATCTGTGTTAAGTTTAGTTTTTTTCAATACTGTTTCCGTCTTAAAAATGAACAGTTGAAAAGACTAATTCATGAGATTATACACCGGAACATAACATTAATTATAACAAATTTTCAATGAGATATATGATAATTAGTATTAGTGTCGAGAATCGCTTTACTTTAATTAGGTGTCTATTTTTGTTACATTTATTTTGCATTAGCATTAATGCTATAATTATTGCACTCAACTGTAATCAATCAAATTCAGATTTCCTCATATATTTATTTATAATAACAATACGAAACGGTCTAATACACAGAAATTTTTGCTATAGTCTAATAGCATGATAACAATGGAAAGCAGTTTTAACAAATATTTTTTTAAGTTGCTTTTAATACTAGTGGTTGTCTCACAAATGAGTTTAATGCAATTTTTTTGCTATAAGTTATAAAATATAAATTAATTGAAGCCATATTTGAAGACTGAGCAAACTTTGACTCATTTTATTTTTCTTCCATAATAACACTTGTATAGCATCAGCCAGTTTTATGAATTTTGAAAATATTTTATTTTGCATATAATAATAATAAGCTCTAATGAAGTGGTTTTAATCATAACATGTCATATGAGTTATTTAAGGCAATCAAAACTTTCTACTTATTTCAAAAGAGAGTCTACAGTTATAAGCTTTCAGTTGAAACTAATTAAAATGTTTCGTCAAATATTACACTTCAATGTCATCATTAACTTTTGAATTCATAAAAATTTAAAATTTATTTAAAATTAAACTCTCATTCTCATTAGTTATCACTCACTTAACTAAGAATTTTGAATCAACTAATTTTTAGTCTTATTTGTGAAACTTTGAGCTCTTTTACGTTCGTTTAAGTATTAATTATTTATATCATAATTTTGATGCTATTAGTATTTGTTGTCCAATAAAGTCTAATCTCTAAAAGAGCTCTATCCTTGAATTGTTTCATCTCTGATCAAATTATTATACCTGTAAGTATTTTCATTAAAATCAATGAATTCTTCAATTATTTAAAAATATTTTTTATATATCACTTTAAGAAATTAAAAACTACAGTATTTATAATAAATAGATTTTCAAATTTATAAGAATTTAAAGCTTAAAAACGTATTTTAAGTCTGGAAACATAGAAAGTAAAATTCTACGAAATGCTAACGATAATTACATAAACTTAAATAAAAATTGATGTGATATATTGTTGGGCTCATTGTCTCTTCAGGGTATCAATATATTACAGTTGATCACATTCTTTTAAATTACTACAAAAATCCTCAAAAAAATGAATAAAAACATAAGATAATACCCCACATAACTTTTAGTCTCAACAAATGTTGAACATTAGAAAAATCATTCACTAATGTTATCCTCTTATAAGTTAGAAAATAGATAAATAAATAAAAACACAACTAAAATAAGAGAGAATTTGTGATGAGAAAACTTGATATAAGCATCGTATATATACTATAGATTAAACTTAATGTAATGGATTGCGCCAGGGATGATACAGATCTTCATTTAATATTAAAAATATGAGAAATGACAGTTACTATAATCATCTTATCTTATATTTTGTATGAAATGTATAGAGAGTCGTCTCAAATAAAAATGATGGAAAAGTGTATAACAAATATGATAAGTAATCATAGGTTCGGTTGAGTAATGCTATATTATATGCCAATAGATATATACCCTATGTATAAACTAACAAGATATTTATTATTCAAGTACTCAATCCTTATGTGATTCACAAGCGTTTGATGAGTTTAAGCTTCAAAACTAATATATTAAAGTCTGTCATAAAATAGTTTTGTTCATAATGACAAGAAATAAAACTTGGCTTATATTCAAATGTAGGCTTTTATGCAAAATATTTATTTAAAAAAGTATAAGTTTATGTTTAGGTTGTTTAGTGTTATTTTTTGGATTCTAATCCCTTAACTTAATGGTTAGATAAAAAATTGAAAAACTTTTTAAGCCGGGCTCTAATATTTCATATACAAATTTAACCACAAGTCCATTTCCCATGGATATAGTGGAAAAGGAGTATAACTCTTCTTTTAGGTTAGAAAAGAGAAACTACTACTCCACTCATTTATCTCACTTATGCGCGTCAAAAAATATGATAAATTTGGTTGAGCCTCACTGTAAAAATGGGTGGAGGAATGTATAGACTGGCAAAAGAAAAAATAAAAATGCGAAAGTATAATATATAATGGCAAAGAAAAATAGTGGCAACTATTTTAAGAAGGGTTGCAGAATGAATGATGTTGCGGACCAAGTGATCAATTCATTTATAAGGCAATACAATAGTTGGTCAGTAAATGGTTTCACTTGAAATATATATTAAAGTGGTGTATGACGTAAAAAAGTAACATTTTCTTACTTGTTTACTGTTTTGTGAGCCTTACCATTCACTTTCAGTTCAGAAAAACTTCTGTATTTATATAACAATAAGAAAAGGAGTCAATAGGAAAAGCCCTCAATTTTTTTCTATTAGACAATGTTATATATAAGAACTTTTTGAGTGAAGTAATTCATCCTCAATTCAATTGTTCGAAAGCTTATTGAATCGGTTTAAAAAAGTTATTGACTTCTTATTTAAGAGTTTCTAATTTATCAAATTTAAGAACTCAATTATTAATTTATTTGTTAAAAGACTTTATACATTTCGACACTATATTCTAATTATTGAATATTTTTTCTAAATAACCAAATAAATAGATAACAACAAAAAATAAGAGATTGTAATGTTTAAGCCTTCAAATGCTTCATTTAGTGTGTATGTGTGATATTGAAGTATAAATTATTTCTTCAAATAAATATTTATTAAATATAAGAGAAAATAGAGAAATAAGATTTAGAAAGCAACGATTCTCAAAGATTTATATTTTAAAAAATGCACTTTTAGTACCTTAAGCATTAAGAGATGATTTTGCTCTAAAACTTGAAATTCAAGTCAAGAGAAGTCAATTTCAATATATAATACTTATTTTCCGTTCTTCTGCTGAAGATCTTCAGGAAAATGATGTAAACATGAGATGAGATTCAATTTTAGAATTTTCTTATACAAAAAAGTAAAGTTTCAATTTCAAAATTTAAACATTTATAAATATTAACGATATTTAAGGCTTATTTCTATTATAACAAGATTTATCCATTTAAAGATTCATATTTTGCTATCTTTAAAAAGTTAGAATGAATGGACTTTTCATTCCCAACTTTGAATGAGATTATATTTGGAAAAAGTTAGCAATAAATAGTGTCTTAATGTATGAAATAAGAGTTTTGAGCGAATAAAAGGTTACTCTAAAGCCATTTATTTAAACGAGTAATACTTAACAATGAATAACTGACATTATTTTTTATAATGTTGTGCTGACATCAAATTTAATACTAATGTTTTAAGTAAACACAAGTTTACCTTATATTTTATAAATGAGCATAAACTTAATTCAATAGAAATAAAAATAATAAAATATCATATCAGATATGATTATAAACTTTTTTATTGCCACTCAATGCGATTCAATGCAATTTTCATCTTTGAATAAAGACATTATGACCTTCTCTTGGAATCTTATAGCAACTCAAGAGGCAGTTATTTCTCCAGTGACTTAAATGATTGAAGCAGAGAATGCACAGAACACAATAGTAGTTTCACTATACTGGATGATCATCTCTTCTTTAATCATTCTCTATTTTCTCATCACCTCAAGGGATACATTATACTGACTATTGAAACTTTTGGCATCTCTAACATTATCATAAAGTAAGAGTGGCGTAACCCTAGTTATAACACATGAGTTACACAGTTTAGTTAATCACAAAAGGAAATCAAACTAATATGCTTTGGAGTGGCAATAATAATGGCTATTCAACCGCATTAACTTATTAAACCTCAAACATTTCTTTGTTAATCAAGTTATGTGGTACTCAATATCTTTTTTATGGCAACAAAGTTCAGTAATTTTTGGTTTTAGTTCTACTGCAACCAAACATTTGAAATTCTAATTCTGGAATTGTTTTAAAGGAATAAACAATAAATCCATTTGAGGAATAAGTGAGACATAAGTTTCATATATAACAAAGTATGCATTAAGGCACTGAACCTTTGAGTTTCAGTTTTTGAATATTTTTTCTTTTTCTGACACTTTTTGATCTTCACTGTTATCTTCACAATCTATCATCATTTGTATACATATTTGAGAAAAACAAAACAAAATTTTGCATTAAAATACTTTATCCCCTCTTCAAGTCTTACAAAATTTTATTTATGCAAAAACTTAACTATTTTGACATTTATTGGTTCTCAACTTTTAATACTTAATTTTAAAGTTTTTCTAAGATATTCTAAAATTGCTTATAGTTTTTATTTCTGAGTTTAAACATTGAGAAATTATCATAATTATAATTTATTTACACTTATTTTCAATTTACTTTCAACACTTATACTTACGTAGTATATTGTATAGTACCGTAATCTACAGCAAAATACTGTTTTATAGACCTGTTATAGACATTTGAGAATATATCAATAATTGATTTCATTTTTAGCTCATTTATTTGAAATTACAAAAAATTGCTTAAAATAATTTAACCGACTTTGGATGTGAGCATACACTGAACTGCTTTTGGTCAATCAATTTGGCCAATACTATGTCTCAATTAGCTATTAAGAAAATACGGAAAATACAAGCACTTATTTAAAAGCAACTGTACTAAAGCACTAACGACTTCATTATTGTGGACCACGTAAATCTATCTTATCAGTCAGTGTTTTACTGACAAATCATTAGACATTGATATATTCAATAGTTATGAATCATATGTTATTATGACTTATGAAATAATATATCATTATATACAGTAATGTTTTATGTGCGATGGTGCACAAAGGCTCAGCTCAAGAGCTCAGGGGGTAGTAGTGAGCCTATACAAAATTTTAGTCAAAATACAAGTATCTCTATTGTAAGCTTCATTTTATTTTAGCATTGCTTATAATATGTTTACGATACATAGAAAATAGTACTATAGTATCAGTTCCAAAATTTTGTTTGAGTTCCAGTTCCTGAAAAAATTTGGTTTCAGTTTCAGGTTGAGTTTCAATTCCAGTTCTGATGTAGGAATGTAGTTACTGCGGGATGTAGTCATGGGGTTTAATGGTAGAGCTTGGTCTATGGATAGCGGCACATCTTAGGATATATTTTAAACAGTAGTTTAAGCAAATGAATCACTTTTTGAATATAATAGAAAACTCAATATTAAAATATTGTTAGTTATGGGAAAGTATGGGTTTATATATTGTGGGGATAGGGATATTTCAGGATTATTAGTGTTAGTTTTTGTTATGGGTGCAGGTAATACTAGTCAATCTTTTATATTAGGTCTTATATTATGAGTTTAAAAATTAATTATGAACCTTAAATGCTTATAACACTACTCTATAACACTGGAACTAAAATTAGTTTGAGTTTCTATCCAGTTCTAGTTCTTGGAACTGAAATAATTTAAGTTTCAGTTCCAAGAACTGGAACTCAGATTCTTAATTTCAGTTCCAGTTCGAGTTCCAGGAACTGATACATCACTAGAAAATAGCTAATAATTTAATGAAAAACTGATGGTTTTCTATATTTAATTACTAATTACTTGCACTAAATTTTTTTACTAAATTTCAATTTCTATAATTAGTCTTAAATACCACTGCTCTTATTCTCTTTTGAATTTATATATATGTTGATTTGGATATACAAGTAATTATCAGAAAATATTTTTTGAAAGTAAAGTGAAACTAATAATTAAATTCTATAGTGAACCCCCTATATTATATTGTTGAACAAGCAGTTCATGCAATTACTGTAATGTTAAATTAGTCTCATTATAACGTAATAGTTTCATATGCATTTTGAGCATGGTTATAAAGATGTTTTAATATATTATTAATTTCATATAAATTCTGTTTTTGCTGATCCCAGACTCAGCTCAGGCAGAACATGTGTGCAATTGATTAGAAAATTATTCAATCCTTATGATAATTAGTAAGAAATCAATTAAATATGTAATAATCCTATTATTTACAGTATGTTAGGATTTATCTGACAAAAAAATAAAAGTTGCTGTTTAGGTCAGTTATGTTAATACATTTATTCGATATATAAAGATCTTGAAAAAAATATGAGAACATCTTCTTAAAGTTGATTCGATGAAAGAGAACACGAGCTAATCTTGAGCTCATTCCATAACTGATAGAATGCACTGTTAGTGCCAGTAATGCAGAGTATACAAGTATAATCGAGTGTGAAAGTAGCAACAAACCGTTAGACATACCCTGTTGTGAGCATAACATTCAATTTATTTGAATTTCCTAAATGTTGCGCAACATTAAGCTAAACTCTATTAAACTCTATCAATGCCGTTAAATTTTGTAAATTATATCAAACAATTAACTGCATAAATGCTAATTTAAATTAAAGATATTCCACATTTTGAATTTATCCCTTAATCTTTTCTTTTGTAATTCTAAAGTTATATATCGTTAATCTGATAAATGATAATTTTAAAGATCAAAAGTTGGGTAAATTTAAAAAATTTGAAGATTCACAAGTTTTCCATTTAAGAATCATTTAACACATAAATGTAATTATTTGAATGAAGAGCTAAACTATTCCGTAAAATACAGTACAATAGTATGCAATACACTATTTTCTGCTATGATATGCCATGCATTGCACACACTTTAACAATAATCGATTGATAAATATTGTAATAGTAGAAATGGCAGCTCTATAACAGTTTCTGCCTCTTATAAACTTTTACTGCACGTTATTATGTTTCGCACATTCTTGTGCTCAAAGCGAAACTTGCAACGATTCTGAATCCCTCAGGAAAGTTGTAGATCCAAAAGATGAATAACATTTAGGCATAAAGTCGATCCAAAAAAATTAGGAACTTTTTGCTCGTAAAAACGGAAGAAAAGGAAGCGACCAATTTCTTGTTATACACGCGAGACCGATCTCACGTATTGTTCATTCTTCATTGGGTCCCCTCTTCCTAACTCATAGATATATACAGTATATACATATAATATATACCCACACATATTATTGACAGTGATAGGATTCCGGAAATCGTTTAGAATTATATTTTACTTTCAAATTTGTGTGATTTGAATAAATTTGCTTTTGAACACAATTGCTTCGCTTCCTGTCGTGACGGAAAAGACAACTGAAAACTAAACAAAACAAAACTTAGAGAAAGGTTTAACGAGAAAAAAGTGGCTTTAAAAAGAGATTCAAACAAATAATGAGAAAACAATTTCTTTCATTCTTAAGATGAAAGTCGATATAGACTTGAAAAAAGTAATTTCTAGCTATTTCTACATTTCTATGTTAGCCTTATGTGTGTTATTGTTGGAATTGTTGATGTGATGGTAATTTGCTTCATCTCATTCATCCGCTTCTCACTTACTCTCACTATTTGCTATTTTTCTCTTTTTCTACTCATTTTCTCACCTTAAGGGCAATCTAATAGCTGGAAACGCCGGAAAGTCATTTCCTTATTAGTATTAGAGCAGAGTTGCATTGCGTTTATATTGTAATATATCACTCACAACAATGTTCTGCTCTATATTTTACTTTACTCTACACTTATACCGTATATAATATTTAATATATATTATATAACATTTAGAATATATAGCATTCACTAAAATGTTGCAGATTTTACGCAAACAAACCATTATATGGCTTTAGTTCTCAAAGTAATCACTGTAAAGTTGTTTTCCCTTTAGGCCAATATTTTATTAGAGCCAAATAGAAAAAGCATTCATTTTAAAGTTTTTTATTAAAATTCTTAATTTTTTAATTTTATCTCAAAACAGATTCTCATTATACTATTCTATTGACCGGTGAATTGTTAATACGAAATTCATCTAAGCTCGATGTGGGCTCTTATCGTTGTCAAGCCCGTCATCAGCTGACACATGATGTAACTATCAGTTCGATTGCCGGCCAATTCATAGTAACTGGTAAGTCATCAGTTTTTATAAACTGTGTTCAATTTTTAACCTAAAGGAATTTAATTCTTATAAGTTATACACCAATCGGTTATAATATAGCTTAAATTGAACTTAAATTCACTATAAATATATTTAAGATTTAGTTTGTAATTGTTTTGAATTAGTTGCGCTTCAATTAAATGCTTTATGAACAAAAATAGAAACTTTGGTTATAATTTTGTAGATGCCCAACAAGTTCAATTCGGTTCGATTGTTCTTTGTATAAACATTTGTAAAAAAATATTATTTTTCAATTGCCACTATTTTACTTCAGCCTACTTTTAACCGGTGAGCACAGAAGTAAAAAAATTTATGTTGGACACAAAAAGGTCATAATATAAGTTCTCAAATGCATCTAATTTTTCTGTAAAAGGTCGCAAAAAGCGATGTCAGCTTCAAAATTCAATTTTGTTCATAAAAAATTGCATGTCATTTATCAAAATTACAGCTTATGAGTAGCTTTATATCACATGCATCTCACTCTGACACACACAACAAACCTATAGTCTCTTTGCTCTTTTCTTATTTCTCTGTGCATTGACTTTAATATTATTTTCTTTTGGTCTGAGACACAATCCCTAACTCGTAAGGTTGTAATAATTGTCTAATTCTCAGAACCTCACGGAGGTATTGCGCCACGTATTTGGAGTCATTCTACAGTGAAGGCATGGTTGGGTGAAACAATTGAATTGGTTTGTGTGGCTCAAGCCTGGCCTTCACCAAAATACAGGTTTTGTCACTCTTTGCAATATTTATTGACGTGAAAATATCAATCACTCGTAAACTTTTTCCACTACAATACTATTTCTTTTTTGTCTCATTCTTTTCTCACATTCTCTTACTTTCACTTTCATCCGTTCATATTCTTGTTCATCTTCTATGGTTATCAATATGTGTCACACCACAGATGGTATAAAGAAGATGAGAGCGGACTCATATCGCCAATTGTCTCGACGACACATATGCAGATATTTGACGCTTTTCTTGTTATCAATCAGGTTATGTCTCATCATTCAGGGAAATGGATTTGTGGCGCAAATAATTCTGTCGGCGAAGAGAAAGTTACCATCAAATTGATTGTTATAACACCTATTGTTGTTAATATAGAACCCGACATATTAGTTGCTGATATTGGAAAAGGTGCTGCTTTTAATTGCAGTCTAACCGGAAATCCAATTAACTTTCATGTGATATGGCTTAAAGACGGCCGTCCATTAATTACCGATGCATTCAGCGGTGTTGTTAATGATGGCAGAATTCGTCTGATTCAGCCTACATTACTCAATATTAGGAATGTAGTCAGAGAGGATGCCGGTAAGAGTTGTTTTATGATTTTTATGTTTATATTTTATATAGAAATATATATTTAACTACTGTGTGACTAATATCAGTCTGAAACCTATGGTGTCAACCATTCAATAATAAGAACATTTTAATCAATATTATATTGAAACAAACAACTTAATAAAAGCACAGTAAATATTGAACAATTCTTTAGTTATTCTTCTGATTAGATGTGGAAAAAATAGTTTTTTATTTTACTTTAAGGATATTTATTTATTTGAAGATAACAAAAAATGATTTAAAACATTAAAAATATATGTTCTCCTTAAAAAGCACTTCCTTACAATCCTTACAATAACAAAGTGCAATAACTTACAATCAATTTGCACATAACTTTGCATATTTGCCAAACCCATCGTTAGATAAAAAATTTCTTTCCTTTAACTTCAAAGTTGTTAAAGTCCATAGAGTTTAGATATCGACTGATTCAGTCTATATTTATATATAATAAGAAACTTGAATACTATTTCACTTAATTATTTAGCATTAATCTTAGGCTAATTTCCTTTAATTGTAGTAATATTTATATATTAGAATTCAATTAGAAGTTATTTTGCTTAAGAAAATACATCTCATAAGACGAGTATTTTTAATTTATAAGTTCAGGAGATTTGGAAAATATGCACTTTTAGAAAAAGACAAATTGTAAAATTAGATAAAATTACTTTTTTTCAATAAATCTAAAAACTATTTATTCTCAAGTATTAGGAAAATGTCGTTTAAAAGCGTTAACAAATTAAAGTAGAACTCAATTTATATATATTTAGTGTCAGTAACTATAATCAATTTCTCAGGTCTTATCCTTTTCTTTTGAAATCATTGTTGCAATAAATTTAAAAGAGATTGGTTTTAATGGAAATTTTATATTCACTGACAAAATAAAGGAAGCTATCAATGCATTGGCCAATCAGACTACGACTCATCACAAGCGAGTGCTCAATTGAAATTGGGTGATAGCGCACCAATTATGTTGGAAACATTTAAAGACAGTCTAATAATCGAGTCCGGATCGTCAATATCATTACGCTGTGCCGCTTCTGCTTCACCGCTGCCTCAGATTAAATGGTATTTGGATGAGCACAGCATTAATGGTGCGTCCGCTAGATATCGTTTGGGAGATTATGTGACACACAATGGCCAAGTTATTAGCTTTGTTAATATAAGTAGCGCAC
This sequence comes from Nanhermannia elegantula, assembly GCA_034699485.1. Classification (NCBI taxonomy): domain Eukaryota; kingdom Metazoa; phylum Arthropoda; class Arachnida; order Sarcoptiformes; family Nanhermanniidae; genus Nanhermannia; species Nanhermannia elegantula. Next base: position 43,059 of record JAQGCH010000019.1, read on the forward strand.
GTGTTATAGATGGTGGAGAAGTAAGTGCCACTTTTTGATCATTACATTTACTTTCTTTTCTACTCTCAATTCGCAGTCTTTAAATAGATATAACACACACTCATTCAGAATCAATACTTACTTGTTCTTGTGGTAGTTTAACTTGCGCTCAACAAAAACAATGCATAATTTTTTTGTTTGAGAATTCAATGCTTGTGAAGTTAGTTCTAAAAGTCTTGAAACAAGTATTCGATAAATTTTTATTATTTCAGGTCAAGAACTTAGAGTAATTCTAATTTTTGAACGGATGTTTGAATGCACTAAATTTTAAATTATTGCATTTTATTGCTGTGAGAGTTAATGTAACGACAATGCTTTCATTGTTTGCTTCAATAGAAAAAGCACAATAGCTTATAAAAGAACATAAAGACTAATCGTAAGGCTATCCTCAAATTGCTTTTCAATTGAAACTAATTTGAGCAAAACTTAATGATAGATTCATAGCAACCATTTCTTGCAAGAAAAATAAATTCAACACTTTATATAAATATTGATATAAAAGTTAATTAAAAGGAATATTACGTTAATCTGAAGCCATATATCACTCTAAATGGAAACTAATTTGTGTTATTCAATCCTTTAAAAAAGGAAAAGAATGCCTCAATTCCATTCTTCATATTTAATTTATGAAGCAATAACAGCCCATAATAGCCTCTTAAGTCTTTTTAAGCCTTGAGAGAAAAATATACTGTTCAGTGATATGCTGTAGAGAAGGGAGCAATTAAGTAAAAATTTATTTATTTTATTTTATCATTTGTATTGCCATTAAGTATCGATGTGTCGCCATTAATGATGCGGGTCAGGCCAGTCACACAGGCCGTCTTAATGTTTTGGGTCTGCCATCGCTTCGTCCGTCATGGCTGTCATCTTCATCATCTCAAACAAATATTAATAATAACACTTTGACTGTTGTTTCTGGCCGTTCAATATCAGTGAGATGTCCAGTAATAGCATATCCTATTGAGTCGTTATTATGGCAGCACAACGGAAACACATTACCAGTCAATCATAGACAAAAAGTCGATCAAATTGTTAATGGTGTTGGCGGTAAACTTCATATTAATAATGTTCACAGAAATGCTGACCAGGGAGAGTACTGGTGTATAGTTAAGGTATTTATCATTTAAAGCCAAATTCACATAAAGAGCTATATAACTATTGATTTAATCAAATAAAAAAATAGAGAAATTATTTAATATTTGAAAATTTGAAAATTTGAAAATTTGAAAATTTTGATGTTTGCATAACTTATTGATCTTACAAGTTTGTTATCAGAGTTGCACTTATACTATAAATAGATTTTCTACTTGATGGACAATATATTTCTGAACAGATAATTGAGAAATAGGTTCAATTTAGTTCGATATTTGAAACTTGAAAAAAGCTTAAATTACTGCTAGAAATTTGAGTCCAGATATTCAAAGCATATTTTGAATACAGGTCTTGTTTTCGTGCATTGAATAAATCTTTGAATTCTATTCTTGAGACAATATATCTACTTCTACTTAAGAGTGATGTTGTGCGGTTACACTATTTTTCATGGTCTAAAATAGAGACAAACGTCTAAATTATAACTTTAAGGATTATTTACTTATGAATTTATTTTCTTTTCTGAGTTGAGCCAACCTTAACAGTAAATAAGAATAGACCCTAAATAAATGGGTTTCTGCTATAAAAGAATAATTGAGCCGTAAGTTTAAAGCAAAAATAGAAATTCATCATAACTTTTAACATAATATAACAATTGCACAAAAATATAAACAAAATTTGAAATAATTATAATTTATGAGAGCTAAAGCATTATTGTTGAAAATAACAATTTTAATTAATTTGTTTCAGTTATTCACACATTTTTGTTTGTTTTTGTTTTGAGCAAATATCTGAGTCAAATATGCGGTGTACCAGTATTTAACGTATTTAATATCCTAAGTTATTAAGCCTAAAGTGAAAAGGAAAAAATGCTGCATAACGTGCAACTTAATAGAAAAGCAGTTAATAGAATATTTACTGACTAGTGTGATAGCAAATATTGAATGTAACTTATTTCTAAACAGGATATTAATACCAAACTCTAAACAATCTAATAATAAACAATTGAATGAATTAGAAATGGATTACCAGTAATGGATGTATTTTAATAGATATCGATAATACATTGAGATATTAATCGCATTTGTTTAATGTTTTCTATACTACTATTGAATAAAGGGCTCTAATGGCAAATCAGTAAAAGGAAGCGTACACTTGATTGTAAAAGTTGCGCCACTAATTGATGCACAACCACTTTCTGAGAAGACTAGAGCTAATCAAGGAATGAAAGTGAAGTTAATGTGCTCTATATTAGAAGGCGATCCTCCCATTGAAATCAAATGGTATAGAGGAGAGTCACTAACACCAGTTGTCTCAAGTCATAGCATTTCGCTTCAAAACTCTGAAGATTATTCATTGTTAACATTCAAAAGTGTGTCGCATCACGATATGGGCAACTGGTATGTCATCAGAATATAATTCTATTGAGCAAAAATTTTAATCGACTTACAATTTGATGTAATTACAGGACATGTAAGGCCTGGAATGATGTAGAGTTAGTAAATAGAAGCACATATCTAATAGTGAATGTCGCGCCGACCTGGAAGATAGAGCCTAAGAATGTGTTTGTTGTTTTGGGAACCAATTGTGTGATTGATTGCTCGGCTGAAGGCTTTCCAACGCCACGAATCGTTTGGAAGAAATCAATCGCTGCCAGTACTGGTGCTGACGCTTTGGCTGAAGTGGAACATCCGTCCGAGTTTAGGGACATTTTATCAAGTTATAGACATCAAGTCTATGCCAACGGAACATTTGTCTTACAAGAAGTTGATAAATCAGATTCTGGATTCTATATGTGCCAAGTATTACATTAACTCATAAAAAATAGTTCCCTAAATCAACTTTTTTCATCATTGTTTTCTTCCTTTCCATACCATTAAATTACTTCGTAATTAGAATTTTATGCACTCAATGCAATTGTTTCGCTTCAATTGCTTTAATCTAATCAACCCATAGCTGTATTTTGTGATTAATTAATGTCAATTATTTTTGGTTTTTATAAATACTTTAATTACTTTAATTAATTTTTTCTCTTATTTTTGCTCTTCGTTTCACAATAATTAGATTTCTAACGGAATCGGTGCCGGTTTGAGTAAAGTTATTCAATTAGTAGTACAGTCTCCGCCATATTTCGATACAAAGTTCATTAGCAAAAGTGTAATTAAAAGTGAAACCGCTGTTCTGCAATGCGAAGCACAGGGAGATCCTGTAATGACTGTCGAATGGCAGAAAGATAAACAACTAATAAGTTCTTCGGTCGATAAGAGATATTCAATCAAACAGGAAATTATATCACCTCAAAAGTTGATCTCATATTTGGAAATCGCATCCTCTGTTCGTCACGATTCAGCATTATATACGTGTTATGTCACTAATAATTATGGAAGCGATGACACTAATACACAACTAATTGTTCAGGGTATCACTTCTTTATAAATATAGCTTCAAGTGAATAGAATCAGTCACTCCTGAGTCTATTCAATTGAAACTGTGTGTATACTGTAATAGAGACTCATTCTCTCAAATTTTTTCTTATTTTTTGTTTCACTTAATTTCTGTGTAATGATGCATATAATTGACTACTTTTTATCAAAATCTCATCAAACATAAGTCAATCGACTTCTTTATTCAGATTAAATTATGTTTTCTTTTGTAAAAGACAAGTCTCATATAATATATAGAAAATTCTTTAGTTTAGTGATACTTAAAATTTTTAATATTTATTTATTATAGAAGTTCCAGAACCTCCTTATGGAATAAGTATAAGCGAAGTGTCGAGTCGTAGTGCGAGCATAGCCTGGAAATCATCATTTTCTGGAAATAGCGCAATCACTAAATTTATAAGTCAATACCGAATTAATTCTACAGATAATCAGTTATGGCAAGAAGCCTCTACTTTGAGTGGGAGTGAGCTTAAAATGACATTAAGAATGTTAATACCGATGTCCTATTACGAGATCAGAATGTATGCCGAAAACGCATTGGGCAGAAGTGATCCGAGTTCGTCAACACTTGTATTTCAGACCTCTGAAGAAGTTCCTGGAGGTCCGCCTACTAATGTAGTCGTTGAGACCACTTCATCGACTTCTCTTAAGATTAAATGGAAGCCACCGCTAAAACAAGTACAATATGGAAGAA
>JAQGCH010000020.1:0-46755 GCA_034699485.1 Nanhermannia elegantula
GTTCATTTTTAAGTAAAGCTTCAAAAAGTAAATGAGAATTCCCAAAAATAGTCTATTTGTTACTTTATAAAGTCACATTTTATAAAGTGACACAGGAATTTGTTGGTCCCAACTGTGTCACTTTATAGAGGTCTGACTGTATTACTATAATAAATATAACATATCATTTATGGCATTTATTTTTTATTACATAACAAATGACAGACATGCAAATGAAATTTTGAATAATTAATGCGAATTTCTTTTGGGTTTCGTTTTTTAAAAAATAAAAAAGGCTTAAAAATAAATTTTTAACCGAAAACAAAATATAAATTAACAAATCCTTTGAGATCTAGACGAATAGAAAAGGAAACTGAAACACAGTAGGACTTTAGAAACTAGAATAAGTATCCTTTCGCTATCACTTATATGAATGACTTTTCAATCAAAAATATTTGCGTTTCAATGAATAATTTTTTATGTCAAAGTTTTTGATTAAAGGTAAAGAATCTGTCAAAAGACACCTTATTCTAGTAGTTATAACAGTTTATTTTGATAGATTTAGTATAACTTAAAACATGGTCAGTGAGCCCACCCTTGTTGGAAATCCCGAGGCATGAGTACATCTACGGTCAACACATCCACTAAAAGTTTGCTTTTCTTAAATGTACGAAACAAATATGCAACCATTGCATCAGCGTTTTGACAATGAGTGTCTCCACCTCTAAGATTAATCATATCAAGGATTAAAAACTGGTTGTTATGTCTTATCCTGTAAATGAAAGAGGGAAAGGAATTTCAAAGACAGTTGATTCGAAGCTAACAATTAAATCAGATGAAGCCCTTCCTTCAGTCCTTTGCAAAACTTTTAAACTTATATTAATGTTATTTTAATGAATTTATTTTGCAAACATTTTACACTCAAATATATATATATATATATATATGATTAGATCTTAATAAAAACCAATAAAATTATAAGCTATGATGTGTTGACGCCTCCCAAACACAATCACATCTATAATCTATGTATAATCGTAATCACGAAATGATAATGAAAACGACATTGTGAAGGACATCATGTTGTGGTTCAGTTAACTTACAATCATATAATGAAATGCAAGTGAAACGGATTATTATCAACTTTTAGTTAACTTTTTTAGCCTAATGTTAGAGATAGCATAACGATAATCATCATTGTTTCTATCAATATTATTTCCTGTATATAAATCAAATGGTATTTTATTTTATTTATGACATTAATTGCGACTATAATATCATTTTTATGTATCTTTTGAAAAATATTGAAAATAAAAATTTTTCAAATTTAAAAACTATTTGTTTGAATTTCTAATTTTTTCATATTTTAAATGTGGTCTATGGTTTAATATGTCTTAATATATTGCTACTGTAACTTTTAATGCTAGATATACGGTAGTCAGCTATTACTTCCGCTATAATTGAATAACACTATATTTAGAGTAACTCAACAGTAAATTAAACTAAAGCATTGACTCATAGCAGAGGATAACATGAAGGCCGGGCTGGAGATTTTAGGCTTATGAAAGCCTCTAACTCACAGCAATCCTTATTTCCAAAAGCTTTATGTTGTTAGACAGTCAAATATAAAAATAAGAACCATCACCTTATTTATAACAATAACAAAAGATAAAATAATATTAATTTCAAGAAAAATCACATTTTTTCGTCTCGTTTCTAACATATTATATTTTTTATCTTTGAATTGCGAACTAGTTTACGGTATTATTTAGTTATACCTTCTTCAGGCCTTACCAGAGTGTGGGTAATTCATGACTTTAATTTGTGACTCTGTTCAACAAGTGTTTCAAATAAGAAATGTCAATAACTGAATAATTTTAAATAATTCAAATTTTTGAAAGTTTATATTAAATTAGAAGAAATGCTAAACACTCAAAGTTTAGTTTAATTAGAAAAATCTTGATATTATTCAGGAAATGCTTTCAATTGTAAATTTAAGTAAAAATTATACAATAATACTGTACTCTTATACACACGTATTTTCACTTTTAGGCCATTATTAAGATCTAACCCATATTCAGTATTTTTGAAATTCAAAACTTGACTTAACGTCAGTTAATAAAATTAAATTTCACTTTTTAAGAAGACACCCGCACTTGTTCTTAATCTTCATGAAGCCCTCAAGCAATCAAATTCAATGCCATTTAAAAGAAATATTTTTTACATTAAGAGGTTGTCATAACCTATAGAACGAGAAATTTTAAGCAAAATAACTTTCGAAACAACTTAACATTTTAAAATATTTATCCAATAAAGCGATCATAAAATCTTTAGTAAAGCAATTTCTTTACAAAGTGCTTGTCATTTCACTATTCACTATATCTATTCTTAATCTTGTGTTCAATCTCAAGATATTATATTCCATTTCACTGAATTAGTTTCAATGATATATTTCTGCACTTAAATTAAATCAATAATAATAATTCTCAGCTTGAAAATTAAATATTTTAATGAAAAGATTCAAATTGAAACTATTAAATGACTGAGTTATAAATTTTAGCATTTTTTAAATCCTATAATTACATACTTCATGAAATGCAAATGTATCTCAAATGTAAATATTTTCAATTTGTTTGGTCTTCAGTTATTCTAAATAATAGAAAAATATGTTATTATAAGTTATATTAATAATTTAGAACTAAAAATTTATTAACGAGATATTTATTAAAATAATGTATTGCTGACAAATAATATTCAATTCAATCATTAATAATGGTATAAATTAAATAAAATTCATTGAACCGGTGAGACACTGGTGAATAATATCTTAAAGTTTTATTGCTTACCATTAGTTTTTAATATTTTTGAACTCAAGCATATTAAAAGATACCGATATTACTAAATTGTGTACAGTATCATACGAATGAGACTCTGAGAAAGTGAAAGCAACTTTATGAGCGTTGATATGAGCTTATAGACATTCTCAGCCCAATAAATTAATTATAATTAATATATATCTAATAAATTTAGTACAGGTATTACACACTTATTAGATAAACTTAATTAAAGAAATGCAATTTAAATTTTAAAAATTGAAAACAAAGAATAAATGTATTTGTGAATCATCATTAATCGCACAAATTTATTATAGAGATTAGACAACATTTGACACAGAATAGAAATGATTGAATGCAAAGATCGAAATAATTCGCTCTAAAATACGCATTGATCCAAATCCAAATTTATGATACAATTTCCTATTAATTGATTTGAGTTAACTTTTTAGTTAGTTTGTTAGATTAAGATAGAAATAAATATAGTTTACTGTCAACCAGTAAAGTGTTATTCTGTCAAAAGTGGTCGAATAGCTTAAAGAAAACTCAGACTCATTTAAAACAGTTAAACAAATAATTTGGTGACTGGTGAACACTTAATTTGTAAATGAACTATAAATTTGACAAAATTATATTAAAAAATGAGTGTAATATTGTACACTACATACTATATAAACGATTCCACCGACATTCTACCGAATTAACTATTAAAATAATAATAATCTAATAAGAGGGCAAATCAATTATTCAACAAAAGTTTTCTTCCGTATCTTATTTAATAATTTATTAGAAAATTTATGAAACTTGAGTTCTTTAAAATTAATGCTTAACTAAAGTTCAGTTAAATAAAAAATATTTAAAATAAATTTGTTCGTAACAAATAGGAAATAAAAATAAAGTAAAAATAAGTAAAAGTTGTTCACACAATAATGATGATGATTACAGGTCGACCTTTCACACCACAAAACTAGGATATTGTTCTAGTGTTGCACTTTACAGCTCATGCATGTGACAAATAGTAACCCATCAGTAAATTGGTGTTATATCGAATCGATTCTCTGAGACAACATACCGATCATGAGAACTATAAGACCAAAACCTTTTATTTCAACGAAATATGGTAGCGATGTCTCTGTTTGTCTCCAAGTAGAACAAAATCATAGCTTATTAGACATTTATACATATCATCTCAATTGAAAAGTTTCTGTCAAATTAATTTTTATTATCGAATTTTTTTATATAAAAGGTTTTGCGAAAGTGTTTTTCTCGTTTAGTTGTCAGTTAAAAGTTTTAGAGAGTATCCAATTGTGTGGAACTATATTACAAAAGGCTATAACGCTTATCATTGTCATAATGGTGTCAAAACTATCTGTAAGAACATTTCAAACTTTTTCCAACCATTTGTTTTAACAACATTTTCAACTGTAGATCTGCTGTATTTTTGCAATTGTTTTGGTGGGTCTAGTCTTTGCTGAAGATTATGAGGGGGGATATGAAGGTGATAGTGGTGATAGTGGTGATAGTGGTAGCTATCATGGTGATGGAGGTGGTGATGATGGAGGATATCATGGTGGCGATTATGAGACAGAAGGGGGAGATGGGGGTGAGAGCGAAGGTGGCGAAGGGGAACAATCAGAAGAGGATAGCGCTGCCTCTCAGCCAAGAGTTATCAAATTTATACCATTACAAAGACAAAGGTATTCTTCATTTCAATAAATTATATCATTTCTTAATCAAATGCATGAGTTCTTAGTTCTTTATTTCTTTCTTTTATTTCAGATAAATTTTGTTAATTTATATCATAAATATCTATATTACGGCTGCGCCTAATCTATAACATTCTGATCACATTTATTGATCAAATTGTGCTCTAATTTAATCGATTCATCCTTTAATTCAAATTATTTATTTATCTGTAAATAAACTAATTTTATTTATTTTATTTATACTATTTATTAAGATTTCTGAACATATTTTTAAAGCAATTTATTTTTATGAAAATAAAATAAATTAAGTATTCAGTGAAACTCAATATTCCTTCAATTTTTTAAAAATAATGTTAAAGTATATAAAACAGAAAACCCGTCATTTTTTAATAATTACAATTTGTTTAGCTTTGATTAAATACATAATAATTTGATATGTTATATAAGGCGTAGCCCTAATTTTTATTAGAAAACTCAAAACTTTAAAATTTAAAATTCTTTCAAATTCATAATCTTATTGATCGTCACTTATGACGGGTTTACTGTTACACTCCAATAGACGTTCGCTAAACACTGAAGACACTAATCGAGTGTTAAGCCGTGTTAGAAGAGGAGGCTATGGCCGAGTGGGACCAGTCTATACGTGAGTTATAGATAGTTCATCTGTTGAGCCCTTAAATAACTTTATTTAGAAATTGCTTTATTGACTGGAGTCATACCATTTCCCATAATGTTTGAATAGAAGCTAAATTTAAAATTAAATATGAGTCAGTCGTTTTTTAGGTTTTAGTTTTCAAAGTATATAAGCGTTTACATCATTTGAAACGTTTTAAACGTTACATATTTATGATCATTATTATATCAAATGCATAACAGGACTCTTCTAATTAACCCTTCAATTATAACTTTGAAATGTTTTAATATATTTTTAAAATCGCGAACACAGTTATCAAAAAACTGATTATCACGGAAACTTCAAGTGGGGGGTTCGACACAACGTTGGTCGACAATACGGTCACGGAAAATAACACCAAAATTATAGTCTTTAATATAGCGTTATAGTTATTAATTAAATTTGATATTCAAACTTATTGGTAAAATTGTAAATCAAAGTTTTTTCCTCCAATTTATTTATAGATTATAACTTACAAACTTTGATAATGAATTTCTATGTAAAGTAAAATTAATGCATGTCTTAAACCAATTTTTCAAGTTTATTGCATTAATTAATCACATATATAGTGACCTTCAAAAGCAATTAAACTTTTTTTTGATCCAAGACTAACGTAATAATACAAAACTTGAAAACAGTTAAATGTTATTTAATCGCATTGATAAAAATTTTCAATTTTCAAAATTAAAAAAGAAAATCAATTTTTTAATGATTTTATTGAACTTCAAAAATATTGTCCAAATAAAAAGAAAATTTTTATACTTTTTATAATTGCAGTAAAAATGATAAAAACTTATATAATTTTATAAATAATAACATTGAAGTATTGGTTAAAATGAAATCAAATAAACAGTTAAATGGGAGCAAAACATCAATTTATTTGAAGACTAAGAAGGAATTCGGTTAAAAAACTAATAAATATTAATACAAAACTATTCGAAGGATCGATAGAATAATTTTTTTTATAAAGCTCTAAATCTCAGCCCAGTATTAGTCTGTTTTTCTAAAGGTTAGTCTCAACTTAAACCAAAATTGGAAGAAAACTAGAATTTTAATCGATTGAAACTACAGGTTTTTGATGTAAAATTTAATAATTAACATTTAAAGTTAAAGTGAATCGTTGCATAAAAAATATAGCATTTTTTATTTTGCGAATTTTGAGCATTTAAAATAACATATCAATAAATTTCTTAAATAGATTCTAATTAAAAATTAACGAAATAATAATAAATTAAGGTAATGGTGTACCCGATGTTACATGGTCACTATGATTTAGCCTCATTTAGCTGTTTTATTAATTTTTAAGCCAACTAAAATTTGAAAGGGCGACCAAGGCATGCTTTATCAAAATCTAAAAAATCTTGGAGGTCTTGACCCTACCTAAACCCAACCCTTGGTCTGGTACTACCGTCCGTCACCAGTAGGTTAAGTACAACGGCATCCTTCGCTCGCCCGTCTAGTTTCGATGTATACCAACTAGTGATGGAAAAGATACATCCGAGCACATTTGAGCTGTGCATGTATTATACATAGAGAACGAGATATACACCTGTCCAAAAAATTTCGCCGGGCTTTGCCCGCCTTAGCCCTCGCCCAAAAAGCCTCAATTAAAGGAATAAAAAGCTCATAAAGTCATAAAAAATTATTTCATTTGCGTATAATTTTATTTTTGATATTTTATTTCGGATGTTTTGCACACCTTTCCTACCAAATTAATTATTTGAAAATGAATGCTCATCTCTATATAAATATTAAGAATTTTATGTAAAGTCAAACAAATATTGAATGTTTTCAAATTAAGTATTGATTATTAATAATTATATAAAAGTGAAATCAAATCAGATTCTTATTCCATTCGAGTAATAATTAAAAGATTGCAAAACTTAACAAAAGTGTTGAATTTGAAAACACTGTATAAAAGAAATATCGCAATTACAAGGACTTTAATGTCATGCACAGTCATCTTAAACCTTTTAATAATAGTATCATTAGTTAGTATTCAATTAACATATTTTTACGCCCTTTAAAAGACATGCACAACATTGAAAATTAAGACAACTTTTCAGATATTGAGTAACAAGAAAAGGAGTGCATAATAACAGTAAAATATTACACACACACACACACGCACACACACACACACACACATATATATATATATATATATATTAAATGTCAGATTTATAGGTGAAATAGTTAAATATAGAAATTATTGAAACGTAATTATGAATAACTGATAACTTTATGAACTAAATGTGAAAAAAGTATCCCATATTTTCAGAATAGTATAAATTTTATACTATAAAATATTATACCAAATATAAACCAGAAATTATGAGAACCTAATGTAATCAAATGTATTGATCTAAAACTTACACTAGCTATTGATCCGCTAATAAGAACGGGAAGAAATATAAATTTTTTTTATAGAAGCCATAGCCTTATTATAAAAGCAAAATTTTCAATAGAAAAGCATTACTGGCGTAGCCATTTTTGGTAACTCGGCAACTGGTCACTTTTCGAAAAAAATGAATGGCCAGTGTAATACTTCCACGTGATTCTGATTTAGAATATATCATTGGTTCATTCTAAAGTGGCCAGTATTCGAGTTTATAACGGGACAGAGAAATTCCTTTCATAATTAAATAGATACCATTCAAAGCTAGTGCTGTTTCGCTATTAAAAGTGAGCGCTAAACGCAAAAGAAAAGACATAAAATAAAATGTGTTTTCGAAATAAAGAAAAAAAACAAATGATTTTGACTTTTGAAAAGTAAAATCCAAAGAAAAGACAAATTAAAGCTCAAAAAAGAAATAAAAGTATTTTAAGAATATTGAATATTGAATGCAATGATATATCTATGAACCGATACAAACGAACATAAGCATAATTTAGGGTTACAGTTACAAAACTATTATTGTAAAGAATAAGATATTTGAAACAATATTATTTGAGCACAAATCAAAACTTTAAAAGTGAAACAGCTAGTGCTAGAAAACCAAAGCTTTCTCGCCACCAAAACTCTTCAAAATATGAGAAAATTTCTATCTATAGGTTCTATATTAATGAAATTGAAAGACAGATAATGCAATCTTTTACACCCAGCACTATGTTTTACACCCAGCACTATACAAAGCAAATGCTAAAGCAATAATTGGCTCTTTAAATGACTAACGCTATCAAAGTTTGCGGATTAACCAATGTATTAGAATTTGTGAATTGTTAATTAACAGAATGTTTCATTTATGGCTAGGATTAAACTTAATCTAATTTCTAGACAGTGCCACTTATTTTGTAATTGGATTACGTTATTACTAAAAGACGGCTCAATTTTTTGATTTGGACATATCATAACAGGAAACTTCTATTAACAATCGTATGATAACTCATTCCTGAACCTAAATTATAAGACAAAATGAGTGCTTTTCTTCAATATAAAATGGGTTAAATATGTTCAGAGTTTATAGCAGTTTAGTTTTGCCAAATCAAGTGCAGTAATAACAAAAAAACTTCTATAATATTTAGAATAAATAAATAAATAACGAACAAATAGCGCTTACATTCTATTCATTCAATAAATAGTTGTGCAAAAAATATAAATATTCATAACAAACATTTATTAATATTGAAATGAAATGAAAATCAAATGAAATAAATCAAAAGATTCGCTGAATATCAAGAAAACATCTAAACTTTATGAGACATAAAACAAGAAGCATAATAGTTATAGATATTGTAATTGACACTTAAATAATAATGATAGACATAAATTGGCGCATATAATGATCAAATGTTTCAATGGTTTCTTGTAAATAAAGCATTGTTTGAGCTCTTCTTTTGCCAATAAAATCGAAGTTTATGTACAAATACATTCAATAAATTTATTTTTGTTTACCTAATTATCCGAAAAGGCTACTTAAGCTACTCAACGCCCCCAAACCCCCTAAACCTCCCCCTAGACCTCCCCCTAAACCTCCCCCTAAACCTCCACCATATCCACCACCACTATAACTTCCGTATCCACCATAACCTCCATAGCCAGAGCCATAAGGATTCAGATAATTCATATAGTTTTCACTGCCTGAGGCATAAATCTGACGAAAAGCGTTGATTGCTTCTGGACTTAATCCGCCATATCCTCCATAGTTGGCGGCGCCTCCATAGTTACCGGCGCCTCCATAGTTGGCGGCGCCTCCATATGGATATACTGACTGACCCGGATTAGAAGTCGATCCTAACAATGCTGGATTAGATGCCGATCCTAACAATGCTGGATTAGAAGCCGATCCATACAGTGCCGGATTAGATGGCGATCCATACAGTGCCGGATTAGATGCCGATCCATAGAGTGCCGGATTAGATGCCGATCCATACGGTGTTGGATTAGATGCCGATCCATACAGTCCTCTATATTGTTGACCATAACTTTGAGCCAACTGCTGATAATAAGGATGCATTGCCTGACCATATAGATTAGGCACTTGTCCTAAATAGGGATACTGACCAACTGGTTGTTGCTGTTGTACAGACTGTTGTGTTTGAGAGCTACCAACAATTGGATTATATGGTAATTGTGGGTTGTTTTGTATGTTTGACGCGATCGGAATCATTTGTTGTGAAGGATTATAACCTCCATTTGGATCATATTGCGGTCCACTGTTAGGATAATTTTGGTAAGGATACGGTCCGAAATTCGGTCCATTATATGGTTGTCCACCATAATTGTTTCCATAGTTTTGAGGTAATGGATGGCCTGGTTGTGAGGCCTGACGAGATACAGAAGCCTGAAACTGAGGCTGAAAACAAACAATTAATTAATGATTTTATTTTTGTTGAAATTAATTTTATAAATTCGTAAAATAACTCGACTTCGAGATTAAGCCAACATCGCTTATGAATAGATAAAAATAGAAATACTCTTTCATTCGGTTGCCAGACGTCCCCGTTTATAAAAACTAATTGCGATACAAATTCTCTATATTGTAACAATTTTTTGGACCGAAGAAAGAAATAAATGTATCATCTTATTAGTTAAGTCAGAAGTCTAATGTAAATCAAGTGCAAAATACTGTATGTTTTTACTAATTAAAAATAAATTCAATTTTTAAGTTCTTAATTTCAATTTAGTCTTTAAAATTATTTTTATTAAGAGTGAGCACATGCAGATTCATATATGGAGCAAAGGTGTATGTGATCTGGCAAACGAACTCGCTTCAATAAAATACCCAAATATTCAGAATTCATGTGCAACTCTACTTACATAACCAACACCTATAAGAGGAAAGTCAGGCCGACCACCACTACTACTAAAACTTGGGTTATTCGGGAGAAATGGAGAACTTGGTGTTAATTCTGTCGGAGCATCCTTTCAATTGAATAAAACTATTTTTCCGATTCAATACTTTTAGAATTTTTATCGTTTACTTACTGCTGACTTTGTATCAGACGAAAATTTTTTTTCATCTGAAGCCGATCTCTCTGTACTTTTAGCCACAGGATGTGCCACATTACTCAAAGAGTAAGAATAGCCACCATTCTCTTGATTAAAGTCAAGCTTAATCTTTCCTAATAATTAAAAATTATGAATATTTTTTGTGATTTCGAACTTTTTTTTCTATTATTGCAATTAAAGTAACAAAACAATCAAAATATTAATATTTTATAATATCTAAATGAAAACAAGTTCTCAACTTCTTCTTTAACTATATTTCAGTCTACGATTTTTCGGTTTTAACTCATTTTAACCCAATTTAATCGCAGATGACATTAGGTAGTGAATCGGTTAAAATCGGTAGAAATCGGCTTTTAAAATAACAAAATGACCGACAAATTTACACAAATGCTATCAAATAATAATAATTTTTGTGATTAAATCAATAAATTTTAAATAATTTGTTAATAAATTAATTAAAAAACTGAGACCTCATACAGTATATAAAGTATTAAAATACGACCGATATGATCCGTTAAAAACATTATTTTATTGCATTTTGACTTTGTAACAAATAATTTTTTAATAACTAAATTACATTTTAGGTTACTTTGAATCTTAATTTTAACCCTATTTTTAATAACTTATTGATAATAATGTGAAACAAGTAATTCAAGTAAATGAGTGCATTACAAGCAGATTACAAGCACACAGCCATTATTCAGAATAAAATTCATTTTATTTCTATTCTCGGAAAATTTTAGGCCGATTTTAACCGAAATTACGCTTTTTTGAAATCTTAAAACGGATAAAAACCGAAATTTCTTGTTTTATGTAATTCTCAAAAAATATAAAACCCAATTCGGTTAAAATAATTTGCCTGAATTTAACTGCCGAATTAAAAAAAATTTAAACCTCAAAGTCGTAGACTGAACTATATTTGATAGAATAATTGATGTTGTATTTCAAGTTAAAGTATCGCAATAAAAAATATTATTCAACAATTGTTATTATAGAAAAGTTCTTCCTTTTATTCTTATTATTAAAATTTTTTTATTTTGAGACAAGCTTTGAATTGTTGAATCACTACTTTTTAGATATGATTTTTTTCTTTCTTTAAAAAACACTAACATTAACGGCATTTATGCGTTATATTTAGTTCAATTTTTTTTTACTATAGAAAGAAACGGTTACTTAAGTACTAATATTATTAAATCAATGATTGGAAACCGTATAAGATATAAGTATTTAAACGTTAGTTTAACCCAAACGATAATTACCGTCGTCTCCAAATTTTTGCGAATAAGAAGGACTGAGAACTCCGAGACCTATTGAAAATTTAGGTTCTTCAGACTTTTTTGGCTCATCTTTGGGCAAAGTACCAGACTGTTGACCAATGACCACATGTGTGGACGCACAATAAAGGCACAGAAATACTATCACTGAAAGCTTTCCCATTAAGTCTAAAACGTATATAACTATTGACTAAAAAAATTTTGTAGACTCTATTGTAAGGTTACTCGTATGGACTCAAGTGACCGAATAGTAAAAAACTTTTAGAACTTGGTTAAAAAAAATATTAAAATTAATTCGCTTTTGTTAAGAAAAGGTGTGTTCCCTTTAAGAGCGTTCGCAAATGCAACATTTCCTTTCCATATGAAACGAAAGGTTATTGCTTTGAGTGCTTGTCCATTTGGTGCCAACTATGATAATCATTTGTAGTAAGTAATTCACAGTCAAGAAGTACACAATTAAGCTCTTGACCCAATTCATAAACAGTAGCCGCACATAAATGATAGTCGTTTTAATGTAAACTTGATGACTACGATATAAGGCACTCAAGCGTTTCGTGCGTTATAGTTATGTAAAAAAGTGGACCTTAATTATTGGCACTAAATTAGTACCAGTTTTTAGCTCAAGTCAGGAAACTTTGAGTGAAATGCACATAAAAGTTGTGCAAAATTAAACGTATTGAGAACAACGCCCGCTGAAGAAAAGTAACAATAATTTATGAAAAAGTAATGTAAGCATAAAAACTAGATTAGAATAAGTAAATGAAAAAATGGACATAACATATAAAAAAAGTAATTTTAAAGTTTATTTACACTTTAATGAATATATAACTTATATATAATATTTATATAATATATAGTAGTATTGCTAATGCCTTTTTTCATTACATAATAGGTACTAAATTGATAAATTGATAAATTTAAAAAATTCACGTTTCAAATTACATTTGAGACTACAAACAATTACAATCTTTAAAGTGAATTTCATGAGTTTGTTTTATTACAATCATTTACAATATTTGCTATCAAATTCATTTAATGATATCATATAAGTTAGTTTTGATCAGAAAGTTATTAAATATTACACAAACTTTCTTTTTACGTCCATTTGACTCAAATACAAATGAAAAGTTCATACGAAGCGGCACTTTAAGGCCCCAAATGTCACACTTTTTATATTAAAAAAAATTTAAAAATAATACATGAGATAAAAATGAATGGAAGACAAAGTAATATGCAGTACATATATAAAGCTTGTTTCCAGAGATTCATGTATTAATTATGACAAGTTTACACTTTAAATGTCTGATAAAAGTGGTTTTTCTTTTATGTAAATGTAAAAAAGGAACAATTCATTTCTTAAAATCGATCAATTCATATTATGAATGCAGATAAAAGTGTGAAAGTATTATTTGACACATATTTAGTGCAGGGAATGTGTTAGTTATGAAAGTCATTAAATAATTAATGTTTACATTATTTGGTCTTATGTGACATCTCTTTTACAAAACGCCATACATTTCAAGTGATTAATAGACACCACTAAAAATGTGTAATCACTAATCAGGCAGATCAGGCACACACTCATTATCTCTCCTCAAATCGTTAAAACATTTGCAGCCTCTAATAATCTTCAGTAACGCTGCCATTAAATAGTTTTGATGTAATTTTTACATTTATATTAAATTTCAGCTGATTTATAGCTGAATTATTCAATACAAACTCGTCGCGAGTTGCAGAAAGTATATGCTTAAGAAAGAAAAACGGATGACTTTTTTACACCTAAATTATAATATAAATAACAGCACCATTTTATGCTATTTTCGTGCATTACTATTTCATTCGAGAATTAATGCCGGAGATAACGCTTTAATATAATTTATAAAATATTTACTAAAATTAATATCTAAATTATTTCAAAAATTGCACCCAAAAAATCTTATAAACAGATGGGACTTAACTATAGTAAAAAAAAATTTGTGGCACTGATTATGAGTTCGAATTCAGTACAAATACTCATTCATATACTATTTTACTATATATTAAATAATATAATATTTAGTATAACTTTTAAAATTGTCCAATATTTCACTGATATATTCTCTTTCTATCCAAATCGAAAGCTATGTCATTAAATTTGTAGTTATTTCGTTTTTTGTTTTAAAATCACAGCAATAATAATCAATTAGTTATAGAACTAGAAAAAGGTACTCTTTTGAGAAACAATCCATCAAATGCTTTGATGCGTATGATTTAGAACACAAACAACTAATAAGTAGTGCTCAGGCATCGGACTCGCCAGTCATGATGGCGTGGACCTGCTCTAGTTTCCAAGCGAGCTTGTTCTTGCGCGAGAACTCGTCCTCTTCGAGTGTTTGCATCAACTGTTCAACAATACAATACATTATCACAAACTCAAGTGGAAAACGTGCAAAACTTGCACTTCATTGCTATATATTTATGCAAATTAAAGTGTTTTGTCTCATACCTGATCATTATATTTGACGGCATAGCTATAGAGCTCATGCAATGCAACGTTAGTGTTGTACTCATGTGCGTGTTGCTAATCAAATAACAAATAAAAACATTTAAATTATATGTTTGTTTTGCAAATTAATTCAAATGTCAGTTACCCGCGACTCTTCTGCGAGCATCGCATTCATGTCTTGATCACTGATTGCGGGCATCATTTTGATGTCTTGATAATAGCGTTCGACCCAATCTTTATAAATGGGAATGTCTTTGGCATATAATAATTTACTACTCGGCGAGTCTTTGCCTAATCGATGATCAGATGTAGAACACGCGTCCATAAAAGTCTGCGCCACAACTGATAGACACGAGTCAACGATATTAGATTTGTTTATATCAAACACAAAATTTGGATTTTTAATTAAGTTGACCCAAAATCTGAGTGGCAATGAATTAGACTTCCAGGTGTGCACCACTTCCGAGTCAGTGATGCCGTGTTGTAGCGCCTGATCGTCCAAAAAGTCAAACATGTATTTAATTGCCAGCGGAAGAGCTGACCCGCGATGGGCTGTACTGAATATAGTCTCAAACAAGTCGTCTACAAATTTCTGAAGAGTTCCCTTCGTTGCCAAGAGTCGAGTCAAATAGATCTCAGAGACCATCTTATTTCCGCGCTCGCCTTCCTTACTGTGGTCGTTGTCATGATGTTTAACGAGATGCCAATACTTGTAACCATTTTCCAGATCATGATTGAGTGGTGAAGTGGCGCGACTTAATGGTGGTGAAGAAGCCTTATTAAAGCCGAAATTGAGTGTTTCGTATTTGTGAGATTTGTCCATCTTTTCAGATATGAGTGAGATATTATACATTGAGCTTTGCTTAGGCACTAATGTTAATGACGCTCCGTCTTGACATTTGTAATGAGCCAATGTATTGAGACGTTTCCATTCAGACTCTGCTTTCGTGGTCTGGTCTTCATCTGAGAGTATGAGTCGACCCGACTGACCGGTACGCCACTCGAGATCGAGGTCTTCCTTCATAGGTCTTTGAGAGAAGGATATACTTCGATAAATGGCATCAAGAGATTTGTCTTTTATTTGACTTATTGTATCACAATCTAGTACTTTGACCGGTGTCTCCATATTCTCTGCTTGAAGTATAGGATCCAATCCTGACATATACGCCGTTTGCGGAGACATTGAAACATAAACTGTTATAGTTTTATATTCTATTTGTTGTCGTATAAGCTTTTCTTCAGAGAGTGAATATCTGGCCTCTGAAGTGATGGAATCAACAGGTCCTTTGTCTACTTGTTGTTTGATTGCCCGATACAACAGAAATAAAGGATCTCCAGCGCATTCTTTCAAGAATTTATACAATAAGAATGTAAACCACGAAGAGAGCATTTTTTCTGCAACTGATTCGGTTCGACGTAATAATAATTTGGGATGACTTTTGCCTTCAATGCACTTTTCAATCAAATCAGCCAAAAGAGTCTTAAGTATGTCAGTGCAATACTCCATTTTGCCCTGAAGTGTCACCATTATAAGTGAGGCCACATTCACCCTATCCCTCATTGAGAAATATCTGTTGGACTCAAGCGTACGAATAAAGAGCAGTAGAAATGTCTTATTCATAACAAGTTGACCATAAAATCGAAGTCCCTTTTCAATGAATGGTTTCTTCATGGGGTCTAGTTGCATCTCTCTCAGGACTGCGTGATCTTCTGAATTAGGAAACAGCACTTTCATAGTATACATGCGGTAATCGAGGAATGGAATGCCTCCCACTGTTAGATCACTTGTCAAATCAGTCATTTCTGTTTGTAATTCAGCGAATGCTTCTTTGCACTCACTCGCCACCCGCAACTCAAGCACATCCATCTGTTCCTGCATTGTCTTCAATACTCGACTGCTTTCAGTAGACTTTCGACGATATAAGATTAGGATAAAGACCACTATCAAAAAGAGAATACAAATACCAACGATGACAACAATTAGAATGTGCTGATGAAAAGGTTCAGTAGGAATGACACTCTGTTCGTAACTCAATTTTCCAATTGTGAAATTGAGTTTTCCACCGACTCCTACAATCACATCAGGAATAGCATTGCTATCAGATGGTGGTTGAGATACTGGCGGACGACAAGTGAGTTGTAAACGTGAAAGTGATGTTACATTACAAGTACTTGAGCCGATCCAAACGGTCACATCTGACTCTTGAGAGGCGCCGTCAAGATTTTTGCCCTTATTTTTAATACAAAGAAAATATATTTTAATAAACTTAATTTAATTAAAAAAGTGTTTATAAAACTTACGTTAATTGTTAAATATTCACTTCTATAATATTTAACTCCACTGTCTTCTGTGAAAGGCGTGTAGTGAGGATTTCTATACATTCGAAATTTGGCGAAAGGGTTCGACTTTCTAGTACTCAAATTCATAACGGATTTCACATTATCCATAATGAAGCCATAATCCAATTCAATAAATTCTTTATCTTTGGGATATTCGAGCTTTTCTAACGGTACTGAAGGACTATCGCATTTCATTTCAACCGCTGAAATACTGGTACAGTTGCTTGAGAACAGTTCTCCCTCCACTTCCACATACATCATAGGCTTTTGAATAATATTAAGATATTCTCCTTTGACTGATAAAGAAATACCACCACTCGGTATACCGCGAGCTTCACCTCTATTACCACCAGAACCAGATTCAACTGACAATATTTTGGGGTCTTCGACATAGAGATAATTGTAATAATCGAAAAATCTAATCCCGTTGTCGAACTTGACGCGAACTTTCTCTTCTCCGGGCATATATCGGGCACTTGTAATACATTCGGCATTATTAAGAGTACGTCGCGTAACATTACACGGAAGACTTCCTAAGAATGCTTCAGCTTTAGAGCCGGCGTCCATATAAAGACCTTCAATAGAGAGTTTAGTCCCGCCAGAAGTGGGTCCTTTGCTCGGAGATATAGTCAGTATTTTTGGATTTACAAAACTGTAGAACTCTTTTGATTTTGCGGTGTAATCATTGAGCACTTTCACTATAACAGGTCCAGAAATGGAGCCCAACTGCGCCTGATGTCCAGACGTCAAATTGCGTGGACTTTGGACAACACATTTGATTCGAGCGGTTTTCACATAATCTTCGCGATGAGGACTACACGTGACAACTCCAAGAGTGACGCCATTCAATTCATGAGATATTCCAACACCAGTGCTGATGTCTTCAAAAGTTCTGCCCAAATTGATGCCTTCTATGGTGACATTAGTGCCGCCTTCCCAGGGACCAGATTTGGGGTAAAAGTCTAGTATCTTAGGGTCCGGACATGTTTGCTGTCTGTTGAGCCACATTGTGTTGTGATGACGACACTGTTCTTGCACTTGACACGAGTCTGTTTCCTGACACCATCCGCAGGAATATTTTTCAGCCAATTCCAGACAAAAGCCACAGTTCGGAGCCATTCCTTGACACCGATATACAAGTACTAAACAAACAAAAATTCATTTAATACATAATATTTGATATTTAAAAATGTTTATGCAGACGGGTGTAATCAATGCATACCATGAATGTTCTCAGGGTTGTCGAGAGGTTTACTGCCATCCCATATAACAGCAAAGGCTGCAGTAATGTTTGCCTGATTAGTGCCATACGCGAACTCCAAGCCTTCACAATAAATAGTATCACCTAATAGTTGTGCGTTAACCTGTTTTACTCTTCCCTCTATATTGAACTGACAAACAAAACGTGTCGACACAATAAACTGTGGTATGTTATCGACCTTGACTTGTATGCGTTTACTTATACCACTTGGAACTAACACTTCAATCAATGAAAAAAAGTAATCAAAGTTTAATACATTTTTGTTGCACTCACTCAAACATATGATAACATCTTAATAGCCCTTACCTTCAGTCGTTCCGCCAGCGGTTGCATTAATGCGCGGACAAAATCCAGGTCCTGACCGAATGCTGGGTCCAACTGATGAAATACCTGTCACTAAAATGTCATTTCTGCAGTTCTCTCCGGTGTCATGTGTGCATCTGTGGCCACCAACACACCAATCACAAGGAAAAGGACTCGAAACGCATTGAGTGCAACTCGAGTAAGAGCTACAATCGTAAAATGTGAAGTTCGTGGCAACAAAGTCAGGCCCAACTTTCATACGAACTGATAGTTTTGCGGTGAAATGGTCTACAAAAGCGACATAAAAATAAATTATCTTTGAATTTCATTAGACAGAGCGATTGCATTAAATATTGAAGGGAGGGCTGAACGTAACACAGTATCATATTATCAATGATTATAATAGCTATAGATTGGGCGTTATTATTAAAAAAATAATATTAATGACTATCAGCTAAATATTACTAATAGTTAATGACAACAACCATTCTTTGTCACGTTCTTAATGTCACATTTCTGGTCAGTTACCGTAATGGCGGGCACACAACCGAATAGCAAACCCTTAATTTTAATTTTTATGCCCAACATGAATGCTAATGAGAAGGATGTTGAAAGTGAAGGCATGTTTAGAATATGAAACGAAAATATGCAAATGCATTACATCTGCACATAATGCACTTCATAGTGTTATGCAGTTCTCAGAATGAATGTAGAATTTAATTTTGGCATATTTTTCAAACAATTTTCGTGAGATAAAAGAAAAAAGAAATAAAAGGAAATTCTCTTATCCTATTTTCTATGTGTTTTGATCCATGAATTGCCAAAAGCAGTGCTTCATTGCAGTAACTTTTATTCAAACATTTACTGCAGTGCACGAAACTAATAAACAAATTTGCTTTGTTTAGCGCTTATTTAAAATTGAAAATAATTGCAATAGAGTTAAATGCATTAAATGCACCTGTTCTACAATCAATTCCATATAGAAGTCCTTCTCTTTTATTATAAGCAAAAAACCATCAAATTCAGGACATTTTAATATAACTATTTTTGGTAAATGAATATAAAAAAGAAGACTTTCGCGATTAATTCAATATAAATACAGATACATAATCACATTGGGAGACACGACTCTCAGCAGTATATGAAATAGTGATCAAATAAAAAGAAAGCTTTTATAGAATACAATGCATTTACGGCAATAAAAAAAAGTAATGCACTCATTATTAGTCTCGAAAGAGAAATAATGGCCGATACTTACGCTGTCCGGGAGATATTGGTGGTAATGAGTCTGTTGGCGGTGTTGGGCAGCTCACACCATTTGCAGATCTGGTGGCATTAGTTACTTGAGTCTTAGCAGCAGCTGTGAAGGCGCAGAAGAATTGGCCCTCAAGCACAGGCAGATTATCAATCACTAAACTCAACTATTAATGAAATACATAAAAAATAAGATATAAAAAAGAAATACACAACTATTTAACGATTAAGTAAATGAGTTTCGTTTTTTAAGAAATAATATAAAAAACTCACAGTTCTCGCAGTGGTGCGTTGAATTTGTGGCGGATGAACATGAGTAATAGTAGTGCACTTCCCACTCTTGTACGAAAGCCAGTACAGTGGATCTTGAGCTGCTTCTGCACAATCGCTTCTTAAAGAGCACTTGTTCTCGAGTGAACACCAACCACAGTATGGGTCACGAGCTCCGAGACATTCAGTACAGGTGCGGTAGATTTGGCACTCCTGGACCTTAACCAAAGTGACTCTTCTCATTGTCATCACATAGAGATAGTTCTTGTTGTTTAGATCAACGAAATACATATCAGGGTTGACAACACTTCCTTCCTCTATAGCGATGTCGCTGAACTCGAAAGCACTGAGACTCGACTCGACCACAGCCTTCTTCAAGTGACCATTTTCTGTGCCAAGAAATACAACGGTATAATCATGAGTAGAAGTGGCGGCCACTGATGTCAACAGTTGGTTGTTATAGGAGAGAACAGGTGCCGCTTCTATTGGCATCGAACCACCTAATGGTGTGTTGACATCCATTCCACAAAAATCATCATTAATTTGCACTTGAGTTGGAACACACGGCTGAATAATGTTTATAAAGTCGAGTCCTTGATTCCCATTACCGTTGAAACAGTGCTGAATGTTTTGCGTAAACTTGCGATGAATTGCAGACAAAGCGTAAACACAAAGAGCAGAATTAGCGCTCGGCTTATTGTAAACGTCGGCCTCATCTTTGGATTTGGCGAATACAATAAAAAGTATATCGTCCTGAGCAGTGATGCCAAGAGAAGTGGCCAACTCTGAGCCCGGTTTGCCTACAAATGCTGCCTGAGCTAAGTTGTAGTCTATATTGTCATGAAGTGTACGACACATGATTGGAACCTCAGTGTATGAGTAATAGTCAGGATCTTTTTGGCAAATGCGAACTGAACACAACATAAGTAATATAAACATTACATTAAATATGTATTAAATTATATATAATAATAATATAACTATTATTATTAAAATTGAACCTAATTTTGAGAAGAAAGGACGCGATTGTTCTGCACTTTTCTTTTGAATGGTCAGAAAATATGAAAAGCCTCGAGATTGGAAGCCATAAACATAAGTAATAGGATAACGATCGCGTGCTAAGGAATTGATGAGAAGACGAGTTCCTGTTGTGACTCCAGTCGCTGCTAATGTGAACATCGCTGTCATGAACAAAAAGTTTTCAAATGCAATAAATAACTTGCTTTCATAGAAAATTTCAAACATAAAAACTGTAATAATATTTGAATTACAAACCATTTGGATCGAGAGAACGAGAGCTGACAGCGGGTACATCAGAACGATAGGGACCGTTAGCTGTGTATGAAATGCCAACATATAAGACATGTTTTGGAGACTTTTGAGGACCGGCAGCAATGAAAGCAACAGTAGATGCGGTCGCGTTATTAGCAGCCACTGATTCGAAGGCAGGCGACTCATAGCTGGAAACGTTGTCCAACTTATGTACCGAACAAACGCCTTGGAAAAGACTTCCACACGTGAGAAGCCTGGACTGTGCATAGTCTATAACCAGCACCTTATTGTAGTATATGGTGGGCTTCTTCACTACAGACGGACAGTTCTTAGTGACCGGACAGTCAGAACTGTCCTCTTCGGGTCCCATTATTGCAATAGCTTCTTGTGCTAATTGAGGCGATAATTGATAAATCCTATTAACTCCGCCAACATATACCTGACCCGTATATGTATTGACAGTCAAATGCGAAAAATAGAGATCAGTATTCTTTTCTTCGAAAAATGTGTAATTATTTCTTTGAGTCTCTTTCGGAACCACTGCAAGGACTGGTGATAGCAGTCCATACGATATGACTGCTATAAACAGAAAATAACATAAATTTGAAGTGGAATGTGATCTGTTTCCCGAAATGGACATCATCTTCAAAGCTAGTCCTTTAGCTGCAGAGTTTCGGCTCAAATGATAGAGATTTCGACGCTTCTCACGCCTCTTCATTGTCTCGCATCAATCTTTGTACACAAGATTAAAAGAATCGATTATAATAAATAAATTCAAGAGTAGTCTTGAATCAGTCACGGATTGCAACACCCAATCCGAGCTGTTTGGCATTTGTTACCTAAAAGAGCAAATATAAAAAATATTACAAATTGAATCATTAGCTTCAAGCCATTCAATTAATCAATAAATTTAGATATAATGAGAGAACAGTGAGACAAGAGATCAAAAATAATTTACTAGTAATGTGGGGAAGATTTAGTATAAGAGACAATTACTATAGTAGTAGTAATGTTAGACGCGTTCGCGTTTAGAACTCAAATCAGTGGCAAAATTGCATGATAAGCAGCCAACCGAAACTCTAACTCTAAAAGGCAGGAGAGATTCAACTCTACCACTAAAAATGCTCTTTCCATTCGAATCTCCATGGGATACATGTAGAAAAGCTTATTGCATACTACTCTACAATACCAACTAATTCTACTGATACTACTCTTCCAGCGCTAACTCAAAGAAGAACTCAATATAGAACCAGAAGAATTTTGGTTATGTATTCGTTGTGTGTGTTGTTTGGCTCTTCACTTGTTGCCTTCGTAACAGTGCTATCACTACTGCACCCAAAAAGACATTGAAAGTTATTGCGAGCATTTACTGTGCTTTGCATTAGGTCTAAGACTCTAAACTGTTCAATATGTCTATCTCTGTGTCAAATGAGGTTTATGTCAAAAATTGAATCAATCAACACAATAGCATCAAAAAATAATATACGCACACAATGTATACATTGTTTGGTAACATTGATTGAGTACATAATGTGAAATTCAGGCAACTTAAAGACTTCTTTTTGAATTAGTTTAATCAGCCGTACTTTGCAAACGTGCGCGAATCAAAAGCATCCAAAATATCGATCTGCGCACAGGTTTTCAATGCATTTCTATGTAAGTGAAGCTGACGAGTCAGTTCACCAGTTTGAGGTTTATATTCTTCGATCACAAATTGCGAACTATAACTAATTCTATATCTTACTGTACAGTACAATACAAATATCACATTTAATGCTAATTTCAACTAAATATACACATCTATTGATTAATTATTAAAAAAAGTTCTTCTCTCTCTCTCTCTCTTTCCGTCTTTCTTTCTTTGTGTCTCTAATTCTAATAAATATCTAATTCTTATTCGACTGATATATTGATACTTTTACCGTCAGGTAATCTCTGGAAGAGACAGAAACGTGTTCATTGATTAAAGAGTGAGCTAAATAAATGTGAACTAATATAAGTCAATATAAGAGAATGAAACAAATCTCAAATCTGTTGCATTATCAACAAAATTGGATCAAACACTAGAGTGAGGTGTTATACAAAAAGTCAAACGTGTGTCTGATTGCATTTGGGCTAATGCTGTATACGTAGATCTGTTTTTAGCGAAATATTTGAGTTGAAAGACTGAGGAAGAGAGCCGCAGAATCCCAGTGGTGTCACATTTCATCATTTGTCACTGCAAACTGATTCCAAATAGTTTTCCTCCACTAATACATAATAAAGAAAACTTCATTTGAAACAAGTTTCGACCTCTAAAACGACCAAAAAAATTACTGCCTCATTGTCAATAGAAATCTCAAATAACCAAATCTTTTTACTGAATAAAAGTTTGACTATTCTTTCAATTATATTTAAAAGTTTGTATTCAAATGTCAATAAAATCTCCAATTATTAGATAAAATATTTTAAATACCTTAAGTTTATTGCAAGAAATGTTGAAATGAATGACACAAAAACACAATTAAGTAAAACAATTAAATAGTATTAATAACTACCATAAAAGATTAGATGACTAATACTACAAAACTCTCACGATATCTATTTTCTGGATTTACTCTATTTAATCATCAAAAGGCTTTATTACAAATGAAATAAAAAGAAAAATTATAAATCATTACTCCTTATAAACATGAGAAAACACAAAATATTTTAAGCACAAAAACGAAAATTATTGCCTAAGAGTAAGTGCAGTCTTAAAAGTAATTGATATGAAGCAAAAATTCGATAAAGAAAAGACTCAAAGGAAGTGCAAAGTATAGTTTTAATAGAGAGTTATGAATAGGGTGACCAGATATACAGGAGTTGGTATTTTAATCTGCTCAATAAAACATTTTGATTAAGAATTAAATATAAGAATACACCAATTCTACAGATTAGAGAAATTCATGAGCTTTATCATCAAGTAAAGGAACGACACGACGTAGAGCTGGTAACCCTAGTTATGAGTCATTAAAAAGTTAAACATTGTTTTTATGCCTATCATATTATCAAAACAATTGTGAAGAGTTAACTAAATTCTTTATTTTCTATTTTCAATAGAGAAAACAATTTCGATAGCACTTTACTTAATGCTATTTTATTTAATGTTTGCATAAGATTAGGACAACATATGCATATTCACAATACACACCATATTATAATCTTTAGTCAGCTTTGCCATTAAATTCATAGAAAATTATCTAAATTTTATATAACTCTTTCACAAAAGCAAATATTTTGCTCTGACAAACACCTTATGTAAAGTTGAGATATATACCAAAATTTCAAATAATAACATTTGGTGTTATTCTTTGGATTTAACAATACTAAGAATTTTTTTATAATTTGAATTATTTTTTCATCTGCTGTTTTATTTTCATTTTTTATTTTTATTATTATTTTTTCACTGGAAAACGAAATTGAAGTTCGTTTTGGTAAAGCTTTCTCTTACGCGTCGCTTACATTCTTGTCATTTGATGGTTTGGCTTTCTGTTATCTTTGAATCAAAGCCTAACATAAGACATAAAGCAATGCATGACAAACCGAAAAATTCATATTCTGTTTGGCGTTACATTAGTTGATAGCAGTGTATGTTCTTTAAAAAGAAATATGTATATAATCTGTAGGAAACACATAATCAAAGGCAGAACTACTTCATGACTTCGCAACACTCTGCATCCGGCAATTTCAATGTTTTGCACTTGACTGCGCTATTATTTCTCTCGGGACAGTCCCATCGTTGGCAGTGAAGGCGCGTCAGAGACAAGTCAATCAAAACTTGATATTTTGTGCCTCTATTTTCATACATAATATAAAGTTTGACTCAAAACATGAAAATGTGTTCGCACAACAAAACGATTACAAAATAAAGTCTTACAAGAGTTTGGACAACATATTCGTGCGCATCAACAATAAAGGCAATGTGTTGTTGTATTGCATTTCTCACGTTTATACCTCACAAGACGATCCACTAAATACCCAAACTCTAAAACCAATTTGAGTGTAAAATTCAAAAGTATTTTGTGAATTACATTCATTCTGAGAACTATTAAAAAATATTGAAGACTTGTATAGTAGTACATATACATAATTTGTGGCACATTCCAAGTGCCACAAAGAGGCTCTCATACTGACTAACCTGTAGGTCTCGAAAAATTGCCTCAAAGAGGCGGAGATCAGAGCAATAGATGAGGAGAAAAGAAAGGCGAAAGAGAATAAGTAAGACAAGACATAGACAGTATTGAGGCGGCCATAAGACAGGCATACCATAGATATAGGCAAAGATTGATTAAGAGTAGAGAGTATTAGAAGCAGCGGTAGATAATAAGCAAACTAAACATGAGAAGAGACTAACGTTAGTTTCACTGCTAATTCAAGTGTAATTTGAAAAGCAAGAGCACCACAAGAGCAACAAGAAGAGAGCCGAGTGAGTCATTCATTAGATTTTCTCTTCTATTTGAATCCCTTCATGTGAATTGAGAGATCCCTTTCGGCTTTGGCCCTAAAAAGTCTGGTCAATAGGCGGCATATCATACGCACTTGGCTAGCAATTGCATTTGAGCATTAGCACCAAATTTAATATTGTAAAAAAATTATTCACATTTATTTAAACAAATGCTAATGTTAACAGTACAGTGAACACCACATCATGTATAGACAGACATTATATAACTTATATTAATGAATAGCATAACTAAACCCGATGGGAGTAGAGAGCGATTGTTATAGAGAAGAGAGAAGGTCTACATAACAGTGAGAGAGCGAAACAGACATCTCAAATATCTGATTGAGCACAAATCGCACAAATGAAGTTTACACACGTTACAGTTGAACACTACTACTTCTTTACGCCATTCATGAATGCTTATCATTAAAAATGAGTCTAACTATAACTGAGCCAACAGACAGGCATATAAATGAAACATTCACTGCCTTTTTGATGTGCCATAACATTGAAGTCCGCATTGAAGGGCGAAAAAATAGAAAAATGGATCACTCTTTGGGAAGATGTGATGGGGAGAAAACAAAACACGACAGATTACTTTTATCGCACTTACAGGCATCACATGCGACGCTTTATTGGATGCACTTTTCCAAATGCACACAGATTTCATATTTTAAATATTTATAGAATGAGTAAATCTGCTCTTTTATAACAGGGGCTTATGTTAAGGTGTTTTTAAAATGAACTCTAGAATAAGAATAAGTCCAAATGCAAAAATACGACAAAAATGCATTCAAAACAAGAGTTATTTTGATCAATATTTACTTATCTCTTTGCTGACAACTTTTCTTTAATATAACAAAAAAATAGATCTAATAATTCTTAATATAAAATGAAAACATATTACTATAAACATATCTCATGATAACTTGTGTAAAATTGTTGAGTCGAAAGTTTGGCACAAAATAAAGAAAAGACAGCTCACGATTGAGATGAAATGATAAAAATTTTAATTCAATGTGAAAAGAGTGATAATTAATTAAAGCAGATATCACTGTATTTATTGAGAATTTCATGATAAAAAATAGAAAATTATATAAACTTATCACCAAAATGATGAGTTGAGTATAATATTTGAATTATCTTTAATTGACTCGATTTATAATTGATGTTCGGTTATAATAAAGTTAAAATTATTCCCACAATAAGCCGACTCAAAAGTCAAATGGAATTGAGAAATAACATAAAATTGAAATTAATTATATAAATGGCTTCTTTCCGCTGATTAGATGTGAGTTTAATTAAAAAGATACTTAAATTTAGGGTCAATTCTTTTGTTATCATAGAAAAAAATTCATTAATTAATGCAATTATTAATGATTTAATTACATGGAATTTGGGATCCTTTTAATGGTTATTTTTGTCGTTTCATTTGAGTGACTCTTGTCTCCCATGAGCTAAACTACTTCCAGATTGAAGGCCTGAGAATTATATGGAAACTGTCTTTTCAATAAAATATAAGGACAAGAGCTTTCAATAGATATAAATAGAAGACAAGGAATTAGAATAAATATGACATAAAACTTATTGGTTACATATTTTTCACAATCAATAATACCAAAAAAGGTAAAAAAATTTTTTAATTTATTTTCTTTTACTTAATACTATAACTTATAATTTGATAAAAAATGAAAATTAGAAACTAAAATATTTATTTAATGTTAAATTTAGAATCGAAACCTTATTTGATAAGATATGATGATTCGCCTGCAGACTAATTAGCTATCGAAAACTGATACTTTGCTCAAAAATTTCAATAATTGATTACATTCTCGTACTTTCTGTCAAGTATTAAGATAAGTATGAAATGTATGAATTGCTAATATATATCAAATCAAAAGCCATTCCTCAGGTATGCAATAAAGCTAAATAATGAATACCTGTCGGAACAATTTGGACTCAATTTTGATATTTTCAATTTGAAACTTTAAATTGAAAAAAGATCGATAATATAATCTCAATTTCAAGTTTTTAAATCGATTCAACACTTATAAAGACTGCAAAATGTTATTCACGTCGTCCATAAAACTATCAGATCATAATCTGATCATCTTTTGGTTTTAATTTAACGGTATATATAATTTGCATATTTTTATTACAACTTTTTTTTGACATTCGATGCATAAAAAGATAATATTATAAATAAATTATTGCGATAAAGATTCAAATAAGAATGGGATCATTGCCTCTATTTATCATTTTTGAAATTTAGCGCAATATTTTGGTGGCAAATGTTTTGGTAACATAAATGGTCAATAAAATAATTCAGTTGTCGTCAGCAATGAGAAAGTAATGGCCAACAACCAAAACACACACCAGTGATCAGCGACACAACCTCTGACTTTGCTTTATCGTTAGCAAAGAGTTTCCACAGCAACGCATGTTTCATATCATAAAATGATACGAGTCTTACATTAGACAGAATCATAATATGTTATCAATGATTTTTATAGAAGAAAATATCTGTTCGAGTGTATCACTGCATAACAGCTTAACATTCCTTCAAAAGCAATAGAAATACAACTGAATTTAATCAATTTGAGGACAGAACAAAAGTGAGAAACTATTTGGTATTTATTTGTGAGTCTGTAAATTCAAGTCATTTAATCAAAATGAATACTTTCTCGTCATTTCATTTTCATTGCTTTTTATGACAAAATAGAGAAAAATAATAACAGTAAGAGATAACAAGATGACAATTACTGAACTTATATGAGTCTAGAAATGCCAATATCTCACTGTTGGGGTCGGTCTAAACTCAATAACTAGAGTTCCTCTTTAGTAAAAAGAGAGGAACAAATTGGCACATAAGAGCTTCTGGCGCTGTGAACCATGATTTACAGGCGCAGAAACATCAATGGCTGCTTAAATCTAAAAGATTGAAGTAGTCATACACTCATACCTTACCTCTATTTTAATGGAACTAACATTCTATTTGATATGAATTGAAACATACTATGCATTAGAATTGTGAGCTATTTTTCATACAAGAGAGCATTGAAGCATCAATTTGTGCCCTTTTTTCCATTACTTTCTTTATCGGCTTTCGCTTCCCTTTTGTAATTCAAATATTAGACTATATAATAAAGAGTGGCTCAAGAAATAAATAGCAATTCCAATAGCAATAAGTTTATGCATAACTTTTTGGATAAAGTCTTCTCATTCAACATTTGGCCCTAAAAAGAGCTAATTTTGCATTCAGAGCATTAAATAAATTGCAAAATAAGAAACTATATTAAAGCTTATTATTACATAAAAATTGATAGCATTATAGCACGCAATTGACTTCGTTTGACGAATGCATCTATTTTTGCGTCTATTATTTTCAAATATTTCTATTAACTTTATTTATCTTATTTATAGATTTGCAATAAAAAAAATTTAAAGTTATAATTGACGATAATTTAAAGAAACATTGTTTTCAAATGCAGAAAAAGTGAGTGAATGCGCAGTCATTAGTGATGTTTTGACAGTTAAAACAGTAGAGCCAAAGATCAAAAAGTTCAAAGTAGAAAAATGTTGGCTCAAGTAAAGGCACATTTCCCACGACCTTCGCTTAAAGCAGGAATGCCCTCAACACTAGTTCTAGAAGTTGTTAAAGTAATGCCTGAAATGGTCGCACCCTATCTTAGTATTCATAGTCTGCAATTCTATATAAAGCAAGTCTCGCATCGCTGAATGTGGAAACTGAAAAAATGTTAAATCTTAAGGGGAGGTGAAGTGAAGGCGATTTTTGAAGCGCATCTTTGCATGAAATACACCACTGGACACAATCAAACAGACATTGCATTTCTGCTTATGAGTTAAACAAGTGAAGAGCACTACAACTCACAGAATGCTGTGGTTATGAAGAGAGTGAAAAAATGAGTCAAAGAATGAGAGAAAGAGACTAAATGCCAGTTTTTGAAAAGGAATCTCAAACCTTCAGGAAATTCCAGTTTTAATTTAAATTTTTCTCTTGATTTGATTCTTAGAAAATATAAACCTTTTTGTATGTGTTGCGAATTGAAGTATTCTTTTAGTAACAGTATTAAAGGTCATAATAGAAAAGGTGAGTGCAGTACACTCTATGAATTACAAGATATAAAGCATTGGGTTCATGTAATTTCTATAAGAAATAAGAACTATTCAAAATTTTAAACACATGAGTGCTCATGTGAGACAGAGCCCAACCGAGGAATTACAGAATAGTATTGCTCTAAATAATTTTTGGTCAGATCGCACTGCTTTACAAATAATGATTTTCTAGAGAGTAAGACAAACAGCACTTCAATTCATGACTGTATATCTATTTAAAAGAGTTAGTCAGCAGTTAGAAATTCTTAAAGCTATCCATCACGTAATACTATAATTTTGTAACGTAAAAAAATATTACTTCAATAATAACAAGTTGTAAAATATATTAAAGCTTTTTGCAAAGCAATAAAAATATGAGTTAACATCACAATTGGCTCAAAACCCATTTTTCAAAGAATTGCAGTTTTTTAAAGGGTAGAAAAGTTGCAAAAAGTAATTAAATTATTTGGTTAAATATCTATGAAATATATATATATAATTGAAAAGATAACTGATTTAACGAATTGACGTTTATCTTTACTTTGCCATTAATTTAAGGAAATAGTATAGAATTATTTCTGTACTAATTTGTTTGATATACCCACAGAAGTGACTAATAGTCTTCACGTAATATGAAATTAAATTATCAAAAGTATACATTATTAGCAGTTAATGCATTATTTGCTAAATTCCATGAACTTCTTGAGCAGAATTAAAAACTACATGAATGCACACATAATGAATGATACATAGGACGGTTCGGCGCCTTGAATAAAATTTAATATCTTTACATCTATTTTGCTTTGAGCCATAAAAAAGTGAGTGTTGCATATATTTCATACTCTTAGAAAAAACAAAAACCAATAGACAAAATATGTGCCTCATTGAGCTCTAAGAAGATTGTCTGTCACTTGAAAAGCATTGCTTCATAAAACTTGTATGAGTTCAAAAGGAAAGCAAGTTTTGTGCGAGCAAAGAAAGTGACAGCATGTGGCAAATGTTAAATTGTGAAATATTTCACATTAATCAATGAGACAAAAACATGCAGTGAATAATTTTACTATTTTTGTTAGTCTTGTTTGTATTTTCATGAATAATGTGCTCCAGTTTTAGGGCTAAGAATTGTATACACTTTATGTTGCGTTAAATCCTGAATATATGATAAGGGCTTCAATTTTTGCTCTTATAATAATTAATTTTATTACTCAAAAGAGACTCAAAACTATTATCATTTGTTGCGAGAATTCTATAATATATATTCATATCATAGAGAAAGCGTTGTATTGACTTTTGGAACACAATACTAAAATACATGACAACTCGTTTATAAAATAGTTTTAAAAAAATTATAAAACGCTATCCAACTCTTTATCTCATGCATTCGTCTGTGCTTTGAAATACTTTCTGCAATCGATTTTAATTAAGTTGTGAATGACTTAAATTCATTTCAGAATTACATCACAGACTATTAGTGAGAAAAGTAAATTACAATTTTTCTGTACCTTATCACAAACGAACCTTCTTTCACGTCAGTTTGATCTGCAATCACCCGAAATGCTATCATTTTTCAAAAACTAACTTTGAGAGTCAGCTATAAATTAAATATAATGTAACGCGAATTACATGACTCTTCAACTCAAAATGGCTTTAATGGAAACAATTTTATTAAAAATTTAAATAATAGCGAATAGTAAATCATTAAATTTAAATAACCATTTAATAAACGACTAACTATTTTGACAGAAACGACATTTTGGCAACTTCTAAAACAAGCGCACAAGAGTTACTTTCTATAGTATTAAAGATAAGAAATATAATGAGTAAAAATAATTTTCTCTCATATTTCTTCGATCTCTTCCAAAGGGATATATTATTTCCTAAATATATTAAATGGAAATTTCATGGCTCGGAATAATATCCAATTTTCCATATGTGTGCAGTTATTGTATTTGTAAGACTCGCTTTCCTTGTTATCAAAGCGAAGAGAGTATGAGTTGCACAACACATGCCTTTAGGCTTATTACGCAACACAACTTTAATACAATGAAATGAAGATGCTTTGAATCGCTTTGAATTATATGTAACTGTACTCTTGGTTGGAGTATAAGGGCCTCATTCGCTTCCCTTTTAATGAAAACATTCGATCTCTAATTTTGTTATTATGAGAAAGTTATTGCTTTCTCTGTTTAATGATGACAGTGAGTGAGCCCACAGTCTACCAACCAAAAGCTGAAAGCAAGCTATGAGTAACAGTTAGTTCCTTCCATATAAATAAAAACATAACAGCGTTGACAAAAAATAATATTCGCTAACAAAAAAAATGAACCACAAAAGTTATGATAGCTTTAAAAATGACAAAACAATAGGTTTAAAATGAATTTTTTAAGCAATAAAATAAATACACTAATTAAAAAATATTTGAGTTATTAAATATGGTTCATGAGTCTAAAGTCACGATCAACTGAAAGAGTAATAAAACTAAATTAAAGCTTCTTTTAAATTAAAATTCATGCTACAGTACAACTAATTTAAATATTTTTCAATAGCAGTCTCATAACCCTACAAGCCTTATAATCATAAAACTTCTTTCTTATCTCATTTACTCATCGAAGGATTAAGTCATGCAAACTCATGAACAATGTTTATCTCAACTGACTAACTCATTATGAAATACTCATTATTATTGAATTACTACTAGATATATATATCCTGATCACCGCTATTTAAAGCTTCAAATTCAAGTTTTCAATAGACATCACATTTTTATTTGCTAATTAAATAAAATATACTTGAGATGAAAATCTTCAAATAATTTGATCGAATAATTAATTTAACTCAAGATTAAAATTGAAAATGTATAACAATTACTTGGTGCCTAAAAATGAATAATAACGACAATAATACTGCAAAATTGTCATTAATTGTGTATTAGCTTAATAATAATGTGATAGAGTATAATAGAATAATAGAATAGTATGATATTTATTGATTCAAAAATAAGTCCATATTATAGTAAAGTTATAGAAAGGCTCAAAATCTATAATAAACATTAAATAAATGATCATTTTTAAGAATCACATTTCTCTCTTTGGCTTAATATGAATAGTAAAAGACCTGCTGCTGGCAGAGAGCGCGAGGACAACGCCTGCAGGGTGTCATTCGGGAGACTTATGGTATATGTGAAGTCTTATCATAGCCTAAAGTCACGATATCGACGAAGCCTTTTCACATATTTCATATCAATAATGTCAGCCGCAAACTAGCGATCAAAAAGTATGGGCTTTTCTGCGTATATATTGATATTGCGTTATATAAGCACTAAACAAAATCTGGGAGTCATAGAATCATAAATGATAATATACAGCAATGCCTTTTCAGATATTGGTGCAAATACCGGGATGTGACCAAAGAAAAGAATCTCACACTTGCCTGTAATAGATGTGAGCTTTAGAAAAGTATTTTGTGAAAATCAGGTGCATTTCTGGGCATTTCTTCTTTTTGAATACATAAATCAGACTCTCCTACACAATGGCAACCAATACCACAATAACCATAATAATGCTTATATCTTATACTTTGGTTCATCCATAATATAATAAAATAAAGTGAGATTATAATCCATAAAAGAAATTCCATTATAAAATGTTCAAAGTCACGAAAACTCGTTTCCTGTTCACAAAATAGCTAAACATCACATCACATACAATGGTTTAAGGAAGAAAAGGTGCGCTTTTCTTGTTTTGTTTTCATAAATCACGTTAAAAGGATGGGCACACATGAGAAGAGGATCAATAATAATAGTCAAATAAAAGCACATATAATTTAATTGAAATAAAAAAATTCATTCTAAACAATATACAGTGCTGTAGATTTGCGAGCTGTAACATTTAGTATGGTTACAGAGCTTTTAGTTCAAAACAGAATATGTTTCTCAGACTTCGTATAGAATTGAAGCTCAAGTTCTGAGATCTACAATCATAATCAAAATGAATCTGTGCTGTTGTTGTCTTATCTGACACATAACCTTCAATTTAATGACTAAATTTGTATTGAGTAATAAATTTCATAATTATTAATATTATGTATCATTTATTATTAAATTTGAAAGAGGAATGAATGAAAACATGAATGAATTCTCTGATACTTATATACAGATAAATCTAATATATCTCAAAATCAGACAAATTATGAAACATTTGTTTCAAAGGGAGAAAGACTCAAACTGAATGAAACTTATCTTATTTTCATCAAAAGATTAGTGATATTATACTTTTTTTAAATCTCGAATAGATTATTGACTTAGGCTTTGATTGATTTACTGACAAAATATATCGGATAAAGAGAAGTAACTTCACAAATAGTTAAGACATAACAAGAAAGAAGCAAAAAGTCTTCACAGAAACTGATATCGATTTGGTAATCATGATTGGGAGCACTAAATCTCATTTAGTGAGAGATGCATTACTTTATAATAAATTTTTGCGAAAATAGTCTCTTACCAGCAGATGCTTAAAGCAGCCAACAGTTAACGCATTGCAAATACACTACTATTAATACTAGTACTACACTAGTAGTTGCAGTATTAGTTGCAGAGCAGTAAAAGTATTGGAAATGATTAAAGCTAATGACTTACTATTTTTCTATAAAGAAAATATGCACAAAATGCACGCCTTCTCCAAATAATATAATAAGTGCCTTATCTATGAATTAAACGCTTACTTTTTT
This sequence comes from Nanhermannia elegantula, assembly GCA_034699485.1. Classification (NCBI taxonomy): domain Eukaryota; kingdom Metazoa; phylum Arthropoda; class Arachnida; order Sarcoptiformes; family Nanhermanniidae; genus Nanhermannia; species Nanhermannia elegantula. The sequence continues at coordinate 34,410 of JAQGCH010000020.1, forward strand.
TAATACCAACTCTTTTCACAAAGTTGTATGAAATATAAGTTTATTTTTTATGAAAATGAATGTTTGCTTATTATTAACAAAAATATGAATCGTTTAAGGGAAGGGAACGAAAGGCGAACTATTTGATAACTGAGTTACCTCAATAAATAATAGTGCAGTTATGAAATAGAGGCCAAACTCAGTGTACACTATCAGTGGTAGCATTTCTTTTCTTAATGATATCGCAATCTCAAACCATATATGGTATCGGTGTTGACCTTCTCTCACACAAACTTATGTTTTTAATTCATGTTTGCAATGCTTGATAATTATTGAGTTAAGAAGAGAGGAAAACTTGAATTCACTTTTAAGAGGTCACTAGACCTGTATGGGAGGCGACACACAATCCCATTCGTTTTAGTTTCTAATTATCAAATATAATAACTAAATAAATAGACTAAATGACTAAATAAGTCAAAATACATGAAACGCATTTTGAATTAATTCAGTCGCAATGATAAAAAAAAATTCACAATTATAAAAAAAATAAACAATAATTTTTTTCTTTCAAATTATTTTTCTTTATTTTACTTTATATGAAGATAAAGTATAAAGGATAAGACGAGAAGCTATAGTGCATTAACTAAACATTAGTGCAATAGTTCTGTAGCGTAAAAGAAATGCTTAGTCTTTAGAATTGGAGTACAGTATCTATAGATGACCAGTGATGAGATTGCTATCATCACAGGCATAAACCAACAATGACTGACTCAGATGAAGAGACCCTTGACGTCGAGGTCGGATTCAAAATGGATGAATTATAGCAAACGAACAAATCAGATATTATGACTTGAGATAATATATATATATAGAGAGAGAAAGTATATACAGTCCTTCAATTTATAAATTGCTTCATATTTCTCAAAAGAAAACTTAGGAGTAATGGAAGATTCTTTATCTTTGTTAACAACTGGCTTTAGTTAAGATACTGTATATCTCTGGGAAAAGATTTTAAAAAATAAAGGGAAAAAAAATCTTTCACGATGTCTATTAGGGATGCATTAAAAACATAGTAAAATGCATTAAAACGTGAAGAAATGTGAGTAATATTATGTTAATTTTATGGCAATGTCGGCTCTACTCTATGACAACTATTCAAACCTTTGGGAAATCTCAAACCTATCAAATATAACAGGAATAAAATAGTGGATGCAATGCATCCAAATATAAGTCCTCAAAAAACCTGAATATAATGGAATGGAATGCCGGCCAATAAAGAAGTCGAACATAAGTTCATGAATGCTTCAAACAAAAGAGTCCATACGAAAGACTCTCCAGAGGCTTAATATACAGTATATATTGACTGCATATCAAACTCGCCGTAGAATAGAGTGCAGTAGAGTTACATCAAATAACATCTGATCTTAAACTAAAAGCGAAACTGAACCGCAAACTGACTTCAATATCGCAATATGATTCCGATCTAATGCTTTGTTAATAAATTATTGAAAAAATGATTCAAATAATTACAATAGAAAATATCTATTAATAATAAATCTTGATTTTAGCCTTATATGAGTTCTATAATGTCAGAGCCAAAAGTCATACAATAATATAATTAATGACATCATTTTGACCATTAGGTTGAACAGATGCACACTCGCAATACAGCAAAGAAATCTAAAGATTGTATTGTCTGAATGGTTGGTAATCCTGTTTTTGAACTTAAATTATTTGAGATAAGTTGACTGTCATGTTATTTTGCGAACAAGAGTTCGTTAAAATTAGTATTTGGGCAAAAACTAGTCAACAGAAAAGAGAGGCAAACAATAAGCAAACCTAATAGTCGAAAATAACGCCTCAAGTGGAGCGCGGAAGTTAGGAAATACTGCTATAAGTGATTAATTAAGTAAACATCTGATTAGATCCTGAATGCATTGTTTTCCTGCAGCCAATTGTAAGCTAATGAGCTTAACGGGAATAAAACTTATGTTTCCGCACAGACACTACTTTGTAATTTCAGCAGAAAAATGTTGTTTAATCTCAAATGTGAACCAAAAGCTTATCTTAAAACTGTTTTAAAATCAAAGTAGTGTACGAGAAGATTACGAGTGTAAGCGCTTATCAACACAAACATATAATTTTAAATTTTTTTAAAATTTCAAAACAAAACTAATTTCAAGTAAAGTCAGGTATTTATAAAAATTCTCACTTCAATGTCATTAAGAATTCAAGAATAGTATACAATCAAATTGAAGATAAAAGAAATCTGGTATTCAATGCATTATTTGGGCGCTAATTCATTGACATGATATCAACAATTTCTCAGTTCAATACTGATGACTGATAAAAGCTTATAAATAATATGTATTGAATCGTATTGAATGAAATCCTATTGTTTAGATAGTAGTGTACTGTATAGTAAACTCGATTAATACTAGTAATAGAATAATAGCTAAACAAAAAATAAGTACTGACTAATAAGCGTTACTGTGAGAAACGTGGGAAAGAAATGTTTGCGATCTTTGTATATCAAGGCTAGTAAGTCAGCCTATTATGAAGTCATATTCATAAGCATTTGTACTCTCCATTATTATTATGATAATGTTTGACAAAATTAGCCATCAATGCCTTGAATAAGCAATCAATTGAAGACTCACAACCCCTGAGGTGACATTCTTATCACAAGTTTGTCAAAACGCTACCGGTTCGGGTTCTTTCTTAAGGCCCAGAAATACTTATGCGTATGGGTGCAGTCACCAAATTATTGGTCTATCAGCTGCGCGACAAACAAGATTATTATAAAGGTTTAAATAAGAGAAAAGACTTTTTGCACAACACACAAAAATACAGTACAAGAAAGGAAGAGAGCTTAGAAAAGGTCATCATTTGCAGCAAAGATTCTCTAAATAACAATCAATCATTCTCTATAAGAACTAAACAAAAAATAGAAACTCAGCATCGAGTCTAAGCTCAAAACAGCAGTGAGTTCTTAATCTTCAATACATTTTATGCAAATTTAATATAAAATAGTTTGCAGGTCTATGGTATGGCTCATCTCTCAACTCAGTGGTCATAAACATTACTGTATTATTAGAAGTAAATACTTTGCAGAACTGAACCAAAGTAACAGCTCTTACCAGTAGACGTTATATTAGTTTTTTTAATACTTTAAATCTTTCTAAAGTCTCATACGAGTAATACATAAACTTTTTAATACTGTTTATAACGCACGTAAATTAATAATACAAACTTATAATAAACCAAAATTAAAATGAAAAAACTTACTGTTGGTTTTGATAAGTTATGCACCAATTGGTTGAGATAAAGCCAACAAAACAAAGTTGAATGCATTCGAGGAATACACACATAAATTTACTGTCACTTAATTAACACAAGAGAAACTGGAGATGTGATGCATTACATGAACCAAATTGTTGAGTTTAAAAGTAAACCGTAATTTGGAGACTTCGCTGTAATATAAAATAATATTCAGAATAAGAATAACAATAATAGAAATAATATTTGTTGAAACACACATTTAAATGAGAAATAATGATCAAATGAGCACAAAATTATATCAAATCAATTATTTGATATAAACACTAATTAATAAACAGTTTTCTATTCAGATTGATTGAGGCATTGGCTGAAGAATAGTAACGAACGTAACAGAAGTTAGCGATCGACTCGAGTAGACTAAGAGATAGAGAAGAGGTTCAAGACAGTCAGCTATGTCTTAAAGGTGGGCAACACCCTTACAAAGAGTGAATTTGCACTTCAGGGATAAGATTCCATAACATAGCAAAGTCAGAGCTGTAGCGTCAGAGCCAGCAGGCATTCCCACTCACAAGTAATACTGCTTTTTGGTTCTCTGACACTTTGCCGCTAACATGAGCTCAAATGCAAACATTTAGATTCGCACAACTTTTGGGTTTATTGCTTGAGAAGAGAGGATATCAATGCGGTGTGAGTAACGCCAACACGAGGAAAGTGTGCGAAACATAAGAATGTGGAACTCATCAGTGAAGAACGCTTTGGCAGATGTTTAGACCTCATGAAACATATTAAATGCATTACTGGCTTACAAAAGACAATCTTTCATTAATAGTAGGATTAAGTGTTTTGATCAATCGATTCCATTAATAAGTGAATCAACAAAACTATTTCTACTTCATATAAAACATCAATTATTTTTATTATAACACCATTTTTGGAATCAATAGTTAGTGTAAAAGTTATCAACAATAAGGCAAAAATGGAAGCTCTTTATTCACTGTTCACCGCAAGCAGTTTTCAGTACATTATTGAAAAAGTTTTTACTTCAATGAAGAATAAGCATAACTTTATGCACACAGTTTTGTGAGTGAGCGACACTTTCACATATATACTAAATAAAGGCTATCACATGTATTTGACAGCTTTTTCCTATTTCAAAAAAAACACACAACTATTAGCGAGTTGTCACTAACTGTAAACTCGCAACTATTTTCACTATACACACTGTATAATCACTTTCTCTTTAGGAATTTATGCGTTTACAATACATTCAATAGCATTGCATGCGATAGTGTTATAAACCATTTTATAGGTAAAAGATACTGCATGAGCACCTGCTTTAAGAAAACATCAAAAATCATTTAATCAAATTTGATGCAAAGAATAAATTCTACTTTTTAATAAAGTTTCTTTTATTACAGGCGCAAAAAATAAATTGAAAACAAAATTAGTTTGACTTAAGTTATGGCAAGAATAGTAGAGTATAACAAAATTTTATTGACTATTACAAGTATATTGTATTGTTGGCGAGTTAGGCAAAAGTTTAATATATGGTCTTCTCATTCCCCGTTCGGCAATATTTCTTAATTCACTGTTCGGAAAGTGCAATAAAGAAATCGACTCTAAATGTATAGTAATGGCAAAAAGTGGTTTTTATACCATATGTGTTAGCTTTGTGTCCATCATATATATACACCTAAAAGGAATCTCAAATGTTTCGGGGGGAAATTGCTATCATTTCAACATCGAATCAGATACTACAGTGCTTGAGACTAAAGCAACTCAAAGACTAACTTATGATATGAGCCAAATATTAGAGACTGTTTCACTCGACTTATACTAAGGATAGAGTAATGGAAAAAAGAGTGTATTTCATGATTTAGTTTTATAGCAATCGTACAATTGAAAGTAGAGACAGAGACCCATACTATGAAAGACAATTCAATTGGACTGTTCGAGTGGTAGTTCGAGATTATTTCGATGACTGAATCAGTGAAGCGGTAAGCCTTAGCTCTGATGGGAATCTAGTCATGTGACGACATTATTCAATTGATTGATCAAAGGAGAAACACATTAACAATTGTTCCTGTCTTTGCTTCTATTATCTGATGCCTCACGCGAACTATTCCTTTGCAAACCATTGCAAAAATAATGTTATCCCATAAAGTAGCGGTAGTCTCTGCACACAAAGTGCTGACAATGTATTTTCGCATAGACCAGAACTGTTGAAGACCATTCATATACATAAGCGACAAACTGTGATTAACTAATGTAATGACACCAAATCCAACGCTACAAACCTTATAGAGTAAGCACTCTTTGCAGTGAGAGTTGGACACAGACTCACTCTGGCTGTATTACTCTGAGAAAGTAAAAACATCAATAAAGCCATTAGCGAGAGGGCCAGTAAGACATGGCATTCAAGATTCACCTAAACTGGGATCAAACTTTGTCTTTCTTTAATTTTGTTCATACTTGCAGTTGGGTTCACACTCCCAGTCGTTTCCTTAGAAGCCTGTCATTTAGTTTAAGTTTCCCTTCCATTTAGTTTTAGTGCAGTGACTTTTCTTTAACTAAAATTATGATTTTAATTCACTAGAATTACATGCCATTCAATTTGCAGAATTGCACCAAAAGATAGTTTGGGTCAAGAGATGTAAGACATACCAAAATCAATGGTATGAAAAAAAGATGCGCTGCATTAGATGTGAAGGCATGTGAATGATATTGAGAGATATATGCAAGAAGTAAATGCACAGACAGTACCAGTAAATGACAAGAAATAAGAGTAAAGAGAGCTCAACACAAGAGATTACATGATGGGAGGGATCTGTCTCTTATGTATTGTACTTAAACCTAGAAATCGATATTTTGGATGAAAAGAAGACCAATTCGGGTGAATGCACCTGCAATTCCATACCATAAAATACCTTAGGAATAGTTCAATTGTAATTACAAATATAATATTGAAAGCAATGGTATGCTATGGTAAGGCAGAGATTCCAAAAACCAATAGTACTGTGAGTGATGTGAGTCATGCGGGAAATACAAACATATTATACTCGTATAAGATTAAAAAGAATTGATTACTCGGATTGAAACATCTGAAACATCTTGAATTGACTGTTTGCAAGCTTTTCATACTATCATATACTATAAGGGCTATAAGCAGGGGAACGAACACATCCATTGAGACATAGGATGTGCTCTCAATTTATAAATGATTGGGAGAGACAATAGTCTCACAATTCTGCTGTCAGTTATTAAAAGACTGTCATTCTGTTAGAGAACTTTTGTGTGTATATAATCATTGAACAAATATCATCAGTGAATACTATCTATTGGTTTACTTTTAAGGAGTGTATATATTCCAGGAGTGACCAAAACATAAGCAGTAAAGAAGAGTAGAAGAGCTCTGCGTTTTAGTTGACTTACGTTTACGTTTGAACGCACTTTTATGACCAAAAGTAAACTTTATAACAATCATCTCCTTCTCTGTGCAAACTATCGGCCGAAATATTGGGAAAATAGACCAAAAACAGCTTATTTAAAGTGAGGATCACATTGGGTTTCAACTTGTTTTTTCACCTGCGCTTCCCTTTTCAAATAGTAATACTCGTAATACTGTACTCAATACCCATCATGAAGACTAAGTCAACCAATTTTCTTAATATAAAACTAACTTTATTTGAAAAGATGTTTGTCGTCACAAAACTAAACAATAAAACCAAAAATCATTGATTTCTTTAGCAAAAGAATAAAACCGCAAACAAACACATGGGATGCAAATGCATGCAAACAGAGTCACCTAAAATGAACGGATTCATGAGAACAGAAATATTTTCAGCATTTCTTGAATGAACGAATGCGGAACTTTACTGAACACAAAGAGAGCCTAATAAGAAACCGCTTAAGGGCACAAAATTCAAATAACAAGACCTAAAGACTCAGCATAAATATGTACTAAAAAAACTTAATGATGGGCTCAGAGCTCATACAAGTTTAGAGCTCAATAAGATATAAGGCTTTAAAAGTGTTTATCAGAAAAGTTTAAATTTCATTTAAATTTGTTTTCCAATTAATGCTTATTTTTATTAAAGAAAACTATAAAAATAAGGTTTATTTTATATTATACATGAAAATAAATTAAAATTCAATTCTTAAACTTAAATATAATGAACGAATCCATCAAAAATTGGTTCCTTGAATCGACTCATGAATAAAAAACTTGAATAAAAATTAATTTTTTAACATAAAAATTCATGAATTATAAACATTAACAATAAAAAAACGATTGAATTATAAAATTATAATTAAATGAAAGCTAATTTTCAAATTATTCAAACAGAAAAAAATTAAAGGCGTTTCTTATAATAAAAAAAATGCTATTATTCTAAAATGAATTTCATATGCTTTGAAATATAAGAGAAAATTGATGAATAAATTTAGATCTAAAAATGGTGTCACAAATAAAGCAACTTTGACTGTAAGGCTTTGCATGAAATGGAATTCAAATGCAAGCGTAAGGCATTTCGAAATATAAATTTTATTTTTAAAAAGTAAAGGTCACGAAACGCCTTGAGATTATTATTATTTTTATTATAAAAATATGTTTTAAGGAATATTTAGGTATTTTGTATTAATAATGCTAAACATTATTGCTATTAGTCGTTCGCGTGATGTACGGCATCGAATTTAATGCTATCGAATATCAATTAAAGTTGTATTCATCAAAATGAAAACAACAATTAAGTGCATGAATTCAATTTAGAAAATTAAACAATATTATGAAACATCGTTTTCATAATCTTATTAAATTGCTTTTTAATGATATTTATCCACGACTTTAATGATATTTTGATTGTTAATTAAACTATAAAGAGAAACATTGCAAAAGTTCAAATCGAATCCAATAAAAGGTCACTTCAATCATGAAATGGTTTCTAAAGAAATAGATAAGAATTGCGACAGAATAGAGAATCTTTTAAAAAAATATAATATCTGAAAATGAAACCAAAAGTTTGTGTCTTGTAAAGGAATGACCAAAACAGCAAAACTAAATACACTTTTATTGATTTTGTAAGATATATATATTGATAAGATTCAAGTTTAGACCATTGATGTGAGGGTTTGAGTAGTTATATAAAGTATTAAAGTTGTCACACGCGTCACATGCAGAGGAAATTGCGAAATTGCAAAATTCACAAAAAACTCAACTCAAGTAGTTTTTGGCAGTGGAGGGCTAGCGATATGCTGCTCAATAACAATAGCCTGTATTCAAAATCAAAAGTGTGGCATAATATCTATAACATAACAAGTTATCAATTTCACCGATATTAATAAAAAGTTTTGCTGAAAAAAAATTAAAACAAAGTTCGGTTATTCACTAATATTAAACATTTGCGATTCTCTAATAAGATAAAAAGAAATAAAATCCAAGAAATGGTAAAATAAGCTGAAAAACAAAAAAAACATCTCATTTGAAAGGCAAGAGACCCTCCCTTGTGAGCCATCCGATTTGGAAAATAGTTGGCATTGCTTTATATGATGACTGAAATGGAAAGCCGCTGACAAAACGGTTCTCTATTTTATTGATGGATTTCTAGTCAGTCGCAAAGGATCAGATCATACTGTATATTGATATAAGAGTTGGCTCTCACTACTGCTCTCTAACTGTCTCTTTCATTTCTCTCACTCATCTCTGGCCTCTCTTTAAAAAATCGCGAACAATAGATGGATCGATATAACAGACCTGTTGTCAAATGGACTAAACTGGGGATCGATCGGACATTTGAAGGCATAAGAGTAAAGAACAAAAAAAATGTTACGACTGAGACGTGATACCATCTAAAAAGTCTATCAATTGAAACCCCTTTATTTATTTATGGGACACAATTCCAAATATAAAATGTGTTAAAGAGAATCATGAGAATCGTGTTAGTATTCAATATACTCTATAGTCAACTGTTTCATGTGGTTCTATCTTCAGTTGTAAAGATCTTGTACTGTAAAAAGTGGTACACAAGAAAACAGTCTTGAATTGATCTTTTGCTCACTCTTTTTGAAGTGTGTCAATGCATGTCATTTACAATTGATTGATAATAAAAGCTTTTTCTCCCCCAAAAACACATATAATCTAAAATGCTTTTTGGTTTGTATTTTATGAGAAGCAACCAAATCATGTCATTTACTTGACTACTAGTATAACATTATAATGTATTAATGCGTGAAATATGAAAAGTCTGTGATTATTCATGTGAATGTATTAGAATTGAGATAATTTGATAGAGAAAAATACTTAAATCAATGCATATCTTATAAATGTCATGCAATTCTGAAGTAAGATTTTAGTGTCCGAAGAATAAACTGCTGGAACTACAAGTACTACCACTTAAGCCCCAAAAGATCCTAATAACTGGCAAATTATTAAACAAACGTGTAATGAAAGAAAAAATTTTAGGCCAATCAAATTGAACTAAAGTTTGAATCAATAAAACTACTCATTAGAAGACTCTTTATTCAAAAGCATACTTGGTTTATAAAAGTTTTCCAGTTTTTGAATCTTACTTAAATTCAATAATTTACACAAATATTAATAGTATTTATTGTTATTGTAATAGAACTTTATGTGAAAGAGCTTTCGGGGATGAAAAACTAGTAGGTTTTGAGACAATTTTTGCCAACGCTAGTAATGCCCAATACTTTGGCAAATCAACTAAATTTATGAAATGACAAAATTTAAATGTTTGAGTCGAAACACACGCATACATATGAATCTTTGACTATCAGTAGTGCATAACTATATCAATATTAATGTTTAGGGCGGCTGTAACTCAATTGCCGAAAAGATTTAGAGCGTCATAAATGTTGTTCTGTATATATAATAAGTTTGAAGGAATTGGATTCGATTGAATTGCATCCAAATTGAACACAGCATGCATTGAGCGAAAGGTATTTAATCACTTCGGATAAAGTAGTTTTCGTCTTATTTTGTATTATTATTATTATGATAACTAAGCATAAAGTAGTGCGCAAAATGTGATGCAGATATACAGCACATGAAGAGCACAGAACTGTTAATACATAATACTTTGCACGAAATACTTTGGGAGTAGAATATATTTATATATTCACTATTACTTCGATTACAAAACTTGAGTCAACATTTTTCAAAAATGTTATGTAAAACTTGCGGAGAGATTAGAATCTTAAGTAAAAAAATAAAAAATATGTATATAAAAGAGTTGAAGGTTAAGAAAAAAAAATTTATAAATTTTCAATAAATTAAAGCGTTCAACACTTCATACTATACTCTTTAGTTTATGTTTAGTGTTGAGAACAGTGTATAACTCTTTAATGACTTGATGTAAAACTAAATTTAGAAACATTTATACACAGAACAACTTCATTGTCTGTCGAAGGGATACTTTACAAAAGCATTACTTATTTATTATTTTTGCTCAAAATTTTCAATAGAGTTTATTTAAGTAAGAAAAGTGAGATTTATTATGATTAATAGTATCGAAACTCGATTTTGACTTAAAGGTGTTTATAAAACACAACAAATGGAGTTATGGGTTCGGTTTCGGAGTTGTTTTCTTCGCCAAACAAAAACTTTAATGCCATTAATGTTGACTACAAGTACTTTAATAATATACGTTTCATAATATTATTAATTAATGAATAGCATCCGCTTATTATAGGAAAGTATACAACTGTTAATTTATATGATGAAAAATTAGCTAAAAATGTAACTGAGCGTAAAGACCACAATAGAATACTAAAACCAAATTAATTACCACATAAAAAGTTAGACAAAAAAGTCCTCTTTTAGCTTAGGTTTATGTTTAGGTCAACCGTTTATTTGCCAAAAATTTTTCATCTCATTGTTCGCCAAATATATAAATGATATCTAATATAATATGCGAGTCATGAACAACACATTACCAGTAATGATAAGAAAAATCTCATCTCTTCTCCACTCAAGTCATGAGTTTGGGTACAAAATAGCATAAGAATAAGGCATTACTTCAACACTTAACTCATTTTATTTCTATTGGAGTCAAAAATATTAATATTATATAAAATTATGTAAAAGTTTTTTTATATATTGATATCAACTCTAATCATATAGTTATTGCTTTTTTGCTCACATTCAAGACATGAACTCCACTATAGTCTACCGGTAATGACATTTGCCTTTAACCACAATATAAAACAGAGTCAGCACTGCTTATAAACCTCTCTTTTAGTGAAATGAGGTTAAAGTCAATCTGTTTTGCCTTTTAGTGAACGACTTTTAAATCTACTTTTAGTTTGTCTTTAATCCCAACCAAATTAATGGTGTAATTCATGAGAACTTAAACGCTATTATTTTAAATGTGTTATAACATTCTCAGCTTTTGTATCATTAAATACTATATTAATGTTTGGCTAAAAAATTATTAAAAGGCAATTACGATGTCTTTCATTAAGACATCATTGCATTCAAACAAAGCCATTAAAACCCATTAAATGTCTAAATTATATATATTTCTTATTAAATAACAAATATTCGTCTTTAATATTATTCTAATTAAACTAAATTCACACAAAAAACACATTTTTAATTACTTTTATGTAAATTTCAATTATTTATTAACATTTAAAAGCAATACAAATAATAATATTTATTAAATATTTTTAATGACATTAAGAATTGAATGATTTGAGTCAATACGTAATCAATTCATTCATTAATGACTCAAAAAATTTAAAATTCAAATAAAAAAAACATAAATAAGAATAAATACAAAAGATTTGACGCAAAATAATAATAATAATGAAAAGAATTAAGAAATGAAAGCATTATTCTTACCTTTAATTTAAGCTTAAATAGGATTACAATTAATTGTTGTAATTGTTTTGAACAATTAAAATATAAATAAAGTGATGAGAAATCGTTTCTCAAGCGTTTGATATTCAATAGAGTTTTGCTTTTTTATTATTATTAGTCTTAACAGTAATACTAATAGAAGTGTAAAAACACCGCAAGACTCAAGTGAACGATAAAATATGGCGAACATGTCATCCAATAAGAATACGTCAC